>JALMQS010000189.1:1288330-1488649 GCA_024734495.1 Forficula auricularia
GGCAACTGATTCAGTTACGTATTGTATTTCTCAGAGTCATCAGTTTATTTTAATATCCAGCCTAATTAATAATAATAACTCTAAATATCATATAGTAGGTATCTGGACTGCTCCAAAAATAAAACACAAATGATGTAACTTTTAATATTCAATATACAATTATAAATAAATTATGAAGTAGGTACATATTTTAGTTAGAACGAAGAATATGTTTATTTATTTTCTATAACAATAATAATAAATACATTGTTGTTGCCATGGCAACCTAATTATAATGAATTAATTAGTTAATATATCTATATCACAAAATTAATTGAATAGCAAAGATTAGATTCTTTTTTTTTAATACTTGTTAATTGATTGATATCAATTTAAAGAGCTTGAAAAAGTCTCGCTCACAAATGCTACAACTTCTCCTTTTAGGTTAAAGTTCTGATTTAACCTGAAAATCAACCCTCGGATTTCGAGATTTATAATTTAAAAAGGCTGGACATTTATCACATCATAGATTAATAATAGGTACCTACTTGTACAATTTTGCATTTCTGAATTAGGAAAGAAAAATATGGCGTGATTTAAATTCTCCACTTGTCTTTACTATAAGCTTTCTCTCTGTTGTATGTTGTTAACCAAAATTTCGCTTTTTTTTTGCCCCTAAAATTAGTCATTTTTGAGATATTTCGGAGAAACTAGAGAAAAACACCAATTTTTTCCTGCACGACAACAATGCTTCTCATTATGGTAAAGCAAATAAGCTGACGTGTTCTGATGTGGCCATCCACTTGACTTTACCATACAACCTGGCCCCTCACTTTTATTTAATATTTATTAAAATTATTTATAATCATGTAGGGGAGTGGGGATAGTTTTTGCTTTTTAGACTTCTGCGATCCCACTGATTATGTATACAAAATTTGGTTGAGTTTAGTCAAATGACCAAGATTTTAATTTTTTGACCATGCACCCCCCCCCCATTTTGGGCGGTTAGTTTTTGCATTTTTATACTTCTGGGGCTCCACTGATTATGTATACAAAATTTGGTTGAGTTTGGTCAAACGGCCTAGATTTTAATTTTTACCCCCACCATTTTGGGCGGTTAGTTTTTACATTTTTAGACTTCTGAGGGTCCCACTGATTATGTGTACAAAATTTGGTTGAGTTTGGTCAAATGGCCTAGATTTTTAATTTTTAACCCCCCTCCACCCCCTTAATTTTGGGTCAATATCCACCAAAATCTAATCAACTCTTAATCTCAATGGACTAAAACTACGTGTGAAATTTGGTTTCGATATTCACACTAGTTTTTGAGCTAGCTCTTCCATAAAATTTGGTAACGCACAGACTAGACTAACAGGCATTTTGACAAAACAATTATTATCTCGAAAAATATAATTTTTTTTTCGATGTTCACCTATTAGGGCTTTTTTGTAGAGCGAAATGCCATGGTTTCGCTCAATTTTTTTTAATCGAAATAGTTTCAGCCGTTTTTGAGATATTTCGAAAAAAAGACTGAAAAAAACCCATTTTTTCATGCACGATTACACTACTTGACCATACCCTGTATGGTAAAGTAAAAGAAATATTATGTATAAAAATTTCAAAAAATCCAATTAATATAAATAAAACAGCAATTTATAAGCTCATTTATTCTCTCTGTTGATGTTCGTTTTTACTACGCTGTTAAATTTCCATTTGGCTGCATCAAGGAAGAAGAAATAAAATTATAATGATTTCAATCTAATTTAAATTAAATGAGAATAAAAATATTACATTCATATATTATATCTTTGAAATCAGTTTGGTTATTATTATCTACTATCAGGTCCTAATCATAAGTTTTTGGAACTGGGATTATATATAGCCTACTAATTAATTAATACTAATTAAGTTGCCATGACAACAACAATGTATTCATTATTGATAGAAAGAAAATAAACATGGTTCTAGGTTAAAATTACATTCAAATCTCCCAAGAGGAAACATGATATTTTCCAAAATTTTCAATGTATAAATCGTAATTTGTAACTAAATACTGAAATATTTGTGATAGACTGATGATGAAGGCAATCCCTTCGAAACTATAGTCTCTAGAAATAATTAAAAATTATTTTATTTAAAAAACAGAAGACTATCTCATTTTATTTTTAACCTAAAATAAAAACAATTCTGTTACCATCGACAGTAAAATCTTTTATTCAACTAATAAACATGGTTCGTTCTAACTTAATATCTAGGTAAGTAATTTATTTATAATATATTATAATAGATTTAATAGATATTAATAAGAACATCAAATAGCCTTCTAACTTATCTTCAGCTCTATATAATTTTTACTTTACCATACAGGGTATGGTCAAGTATTGTAATGGTAAATGAAAAAGTGTTTTTTTTCCTACATTTTTTCGAAATATCTCAAAAACGGCTTAAAGTATTTTGATTAAAAAAATTTAGCGAAACTATGGCATTTCGCTCTACAAAAAAGCCCTAATAAGTGAACATCGAAAAAATTAAATTTTTCGAGATAACAATTGTTTTGTCAAAATGTCTGTTAGTACGTGCGTTAGCAAATTTTGTGGACGAGCTAGCTCAAAAACTAGTGTGAATATCGAAACCAAATTTCACTCTTAGTTTTGGTCCATTGGAGAGTAAGAGCTGATTAGATTTTGGTGCATATCGACCCAAAATTAAGGGGGGGCTGGAAAGGGGGGGATGTTAAAAATAAAAAATCTAGGCCACTTGAGCAAACTCAACCAAATTTTGTATACATAATCAGTGTGATCACAGAAGTCTAAAAATGCGAAAACTAACCCCTCCCCTACATGATTATAAATACTTTTATTAAATATTAAATATAAGGAGGGGGACCAGGTTGTATGGTAAAGTGGATGGCCACATCAGAACACGTCAGCTTATTTTGGAATATATTTAAATTATCTAAATTTTAAATATCTTATAATTTTTCTAGTTAACAACATAACTAGGTCAGAACCCCCCTCCCCAAGAGCAGGGCTCATGGGTAACGGCAACGACAAACCGTTTCTTACGGCAAACTAACTGTAATTAAATATATTTCATAGGTTTAATAAATAATTATGTTCTTTTTTAATATCTTTTAAGTACTTTTTTAGTCCAGTTAATTGTTCTCTAAAGGGCCCCTCGCGATAAAGTTTTGGGGTAGTTTTGATTTCATGATCCTATATGTTTTTTGTTTTTTGGTGTGCTGAATCCGAATCTGAGATTCGCTAACAAAATTTCGTGACGGAACATTGTCAAAAATTCAAAAAAAAGGTAAAAAAAATCTCATTGTTTGGCGGTTCAAAAATTCAACCTCATTGCGGCAATGGTTGCCACATATCCAGTTAAAATGAAAATTTGTTTGAATTGTATCAAATTTAATCTAATTTAAAAATGTATATGTGGTCTTTGTCGAAAACGTGCTCTTTCATGGTCTAAATGGGAAAAAATCGATTGGGATTTGCAGAAACATAAAAAATACGCCAATTTTCAACTAGCGCTTGAGCCCGAATGGTTGGTCGTAGAAAAAACCTAAATGGTGAAATTTATATGAAATTTTATGAACTTTCATTTTAAATAGGAAGGCTATTTACGATAAATTTATAGTTATCGAGTTATAAGCAAAAAACCGTCAAAAAATGATATTTTTTACCTTTTTGACAATGTTCCGTCACGAAATTTTGTTAGCAAACCTAAAGGGCCGAAGAAATTACTACCCCAAAACTTTCAGTGTAAAAACACAATTTAACTGCACTATTTGTTTTAATACAAAAAAATTCTATCTAAATATTTTGCTATGAGGATTGACCCCCCCCCCCCCATGAAAATTTTCTGGCTACGCCACTGCGGGACACCCTGTATATTTATTTGCATTAAAGTTTAAAGATTAAGGTAGTTGTTCCGCCAAATGCGTTTTCTTAGTATTTTTTTGAAATTTATACAGATTATTATTTAAATACTTTTGCATCGATTGGTGGCAAAACGAAATTTATGAACAATACAGTTCCGGAGATATTAAATTTCAAAAATCGAGTTTTTCAGGCTCTTTAACATTTCACTATACGGGATATCGGAAAATTTACATACATATTTAATTATAATTAAGAAACCCTTCTTACCATTTTTATAAAAAACTAAACCAACATTAAACAATAACCAATACATATTTTAAGATAATTTTGATTCATAGTTACAACACAGTTTCTGAGATAATAATGAATAAATAATGAAAAATTTATAAAAAAAATTTATACTATAAACAATTTGGCAACAGCGCATTTATTTAACCAGCGAAAGATGCATGCGCTAGATTTTTTCAAAATTATAATTTTAATAAGTTGTAACGTAGGCGTTGATTACATTTGTTAAAAAATAACAAAACGATTTTTATAGAAATTTAAAATGTATTTTATCTGTCATTTTAATATAAAAATATTCAATCTCTTACAATGGTGCCAAATTTGTCAAACGAGCACGGGATTGGCTAGAATTGATACATAAACAGCAAAAAGTTATAAACTATGAATCCTTATTGCCTGTTCTATATACTCTAGTATTAACTTTTTGCTAGTATTGTAGCGAAACAACTACCTTAAATAGAAGAACATTGTGCTTACCGAACTTTATGGTACTGGTCGCCTGTTCCGCAGCCAGCCTCTCGATCAGCCTGTATGAGTTGACATTCACTCCATCCGCCAGTGACCCACCTGTACTGAGAACATTCTACCCTGCACACTTTTTTCTCTAGAGTCACGCCACATGGTCGGCCGCTATTCTCTGCTTCTCGAAGAACTTTCCTAGTGCGGTTTTGAATACCAGGACCACAGACAGAAGAACACTCAGCCCATGAAGACCATTCGCCCATAAGACAATCCGTGGGACAGGGCACCAAGCATGGCTCCTCATCCAGGCCAGATTCCCGGCCACACAAACTGAAAACAGACAAAAGGCAGAGACAATATTAATAAAAAATTAAATAAAGAATAAATTTAATAAATTATGTTGATTAATGTCCATTAAATTTATTAGATTAAAAATTCAGTTTATTGGACAAAGCTTTTTTATTGAAGTTCTTCTTCAATTTTTGTACAACGTTTCGTCTCTCTCGAGACTTTCTCAAGTACTCAATTGGCTAGAACAACATTGGTTGAAATAAAGATAAAAATAACTGAGACATAGTAGAATTTTTCTTTCTAGACAATATAAGTATAGATGTATCTATACTTATATTGTTTTATGGTATCAATCTAGAAAGAAAAATTCTACTATGTCTCAGTTATTTTTATCTTTATTTCAACCAATGTGTTGTTCTCGCAGTGGTGCTTGAAAAGTCTCGAGAGAGACAGGCGTATTATACAAAAAATTGGAAGAACTTCAATAAAAAAACTTTGTCAATAAACTGAATTTTTAATCTAATAAATTTAATAATATTAGAAGAAATTTTATTTTAGCAGAGAGACAGACTGCTAGAAATTTTAATTGATATGTGATGGAAAGGCAGCCCAAGGATAGTGAAAAGAATTCTCTTGAATAAAGTTTGAGTGATGGAAAAAATGAATATCTAATAAATCTACTATATTCGAGAGAATTACTTTTCACTATCCTTGGGCTGCCTTTCCATCACTAATAATATTTTGATGACAATTAGGAGGCTTTGGGGATTTTTGTAGGTGTATTCAAAATGATATAACATTAATTATAATTAGTATTTTAATATGTCAGCGATATTTTAGGTGGACTATGTACATGTACATATAAAGTTTGTTTAGCAGAAAAAGGCATCATCATCAGCACCTATTATAAAAAACAAAAAAGAATCAATCCTGAAAATCAACTGAAAAATGAAAATATACTAAAAAATGAACCTGTAATATCGAAAAGATTTTTTTCTGGACCAAAATTGGGGGAGGGGAGAGGGTGAATAATAAAAATTTTTAAGAAAAAAGAAAAACCGACTTCAAAAAATTAAATGCAACAAATAAAATACACTAAAAGGTTTAAAATAATTATTATCTTATTTAGTTACAACTAAACGACGAAATATTAACACGAAATTACTTTTTGAAGTCGGTGCCAAACATATATCTTTTATGAATCGCACTCGACGGATCTTACTTAGTACGTTTGGAGGATATGCTACGCTTATAGGTATAGTTTGTTTGGTACCGACTTCAAAAAGTAATTTCGTGTTAATATTTCGTCGTTTAGTTATAACTAAATAAGATAATAATTATTTTATACCTTTTAGTGTATTTTTATATTTGTTGCATTTAATTTTTTGAAGTCGGTTTTTATTTTTTCTTAAAAATTTTTATTTTCTCTTTTTAGTGATGTTATTAATAGTGATTATATCATCAGAACTTGACCAAATTAATATGACACCATCCTAAGACACCCCCTTTCGGATAAAAAAAGAACCATCGAAATCGGTTCATAAACAAAGAGGTTAGGTCTAAACAAACCTAATAAAAAGGTCTAATACCTATGAAAAAAAATCGAAAAAAAAATGGGACCAATCGGAAGCTAGACTGGACCCAATGCAAAAAAAATTTTCAAAATCGGTTGACAATTGGCGGAGATATGAGGTAACATAGGCACAAAAAAAAAAAAAAAAAAAAAAAAATTCAGTCGAATAGAGAACCTCCTCCTTTTTTTGAAGTCGGTTAAAAATCTAGGCCATTTGAGCAAACTCAACCAAATTTTGTATACACTAATCAGTGGGCCCCCAGAAGTCTAAAAATGCAAAAACTAACCTCTCCTACATGATTATAAATAATTTTATTAAATATAGAAGGGGCCAGAGTGTTTGGTAAAGTCATGTGGATGGACACATCAGAACGTGCCAATTTATTTTTTCTTGTAGTAAACCATTAAAACTTTACAATTTGTAAATATTTGACCTACAATTCATTTCCACTATCTATCATCCTGCGTGATGATGTATGGATGTGAAACCTGGAGAATTGGAAAAGCGGAGAGAAAGAGATTGGAGGCTTTTGAAATGTGGTGCTACAGAAGAATGATGAATATCAACTGAATGGATAGAATTATAAATGAAGAAGTTCTTGGAAGAATCGGAGAAAGAAGAACTTTGTGGAAGAGTCTGGGGAAGAGAAGAGGTCCGATGATAAGGCACACACTGAGACACGGGGGTTGCTTAGGGGATGATATCTCGGAGGGGGAGGTGGGAAAGAAAAGGGGAAAGGGAAGCCCAGATTAAAATATTTCGACCACATAATTGGGGATATGGGATGGGAGATATTTAGAGAGGTCAAACAACTGGCATGAAACAGAGCCAAGTGGAGACGGGTGGTTGTGTCAAACCAGTCTTAGGAGTGCGTACTCAATGATGATAATGGATGAATAGTAGGTACATAATTGTAAGTATTTTACATTTTAAATACTTACCCAAGAATCTAGCTCTGTTTTGAGTGTATATGGTAAAAGCCGCCGCAGTATATACTCTAACATTTCATTGAAGGTTTTTTCGCCCGTGGCGTTGAAGTTAAGTTGTGTGTGGATGTGGATGATATACTCGTATATGGTTGTGGTTTCGGTTGATAAGCAACAGCTAGGAGGTAGCAGCCGGGTCGTTGACTGTCTATGTCTATGTCTATAAGGTTTTATCTACCTACCTGGGTTCTACGAGTCGTCCTTGTTCGTCGTAGCAGCCGAAACGGCGTGTGCGTGATCCGGCGCCGCAGACGCCGGCGGCTGGTCGTCCGTTGGCCGTGACGGCGGACACCTCTCGTTCGACGATGCAGTCACTCCAGGGACCATGGGCACGAGCCGTGTAACGCCCGCACGGACACTCAAGCGTCTCCGTCAACGGGAACGTCGCCTGGTTCTGGCAAGCAGGACGGCTACTTGTCTGCAATCCTACCAACACACACACATATTGAATGAAATTGGAGGTAAAAGGCAGAGGAAAAAGACGAGGGGTGAAACGCGAACTAATATCATGTACACCTACTTCCAATTTCACTTTCATTTTCAAGTAGAAGACAATAGATGAAGGGATATTATCTAATGAATTCCAAAGAAATGTACACCTAATTCCAATCACGATTCACCCCTCAGAAAAATATGTTGTTTTGTCGAGGGCAGGCCGTGCCTGGCGGGTGTTCATTGCGCGCGCAGCACGCATGCGGCCAAATCGTCAGGGAATTTATAACATTTTTTTTAATGAGATTGAAATATCAAATTTGAAAAAATTTGTTTTTTATCAAAATAACCCAATGCATGTAGAAAGCATGAAACGATCAGTGAAGTTAAGCGACTCTGGTCATGGCAGATTCTTGGATGGGTGGCCCCCTAAGTGAAAATCCTAATATAGATAATAGACAATTAGTATCTGGCCGAATTTCGGAAATATCCTCTCAATATCTAAAAGGGATAGCTACCCTTAGTAAAATATTTCTCATCAATGAATGGTTTCAGAAGGATTCTAGAACAAGTTTAATTCATCAACTATCACTATGGCATGAATTAATTTTTATGATCAACCCTTCATCCTTTTAGGGGATGATTAACTTTAATTTATAATTTCGCTAAAAAATAATTTCTACTAGATTCTAGAGTAATTCCAAATCGATAACTATGACTATAGCCGGAAATAAGTTTTCTGATCAACCCCTCATCCCCTAAAGGGGGTGACTACTCTTAATTTAAAATTTCACTAAAAAAATTAATTCTACTAGATTTTAGAACAATTCCAAATCGTTAAGTATGAATATGGCCGGAAATATGTTTTCTGATCAATCCTTCATCTACTAAAGGGGGTGACTACCCCTAATTTAAAATTTCACTAAAAAAATAAATTCTACTAGATTTTACGCCAATTCCAAATCGTTAAGTATTTGGCCGGAAATAAGTTTTCTTATCAACCCTTCATCCCTAAAAGGGTAGACTACCCTTAATTTAAAATTTCACTAAAAAAATCAGTTCTCCTCTATTCTAAGGAAATTCCAAATCATTAAGTGTAAATATAGCCGGAAATAAGTTTTCTGATCAACCCCTCATCCCATAAAGGGGGTGAATACCCTTAATTTAAAATTTCCCTAAAGAAATTATTTCTACTAGATTCTAGAAAATTCCAAATCACTAAGTGTAAATAGATCGTCTTATTTACGAAAATATACGGTAGTTTACGTGTCAGAAATCGAGCTTGTGATATTTCAAGGAATTTTACTAAGACGTTTAGATAATACAGGAAGCTCTACGAATAATAATCAGCTGCCCCTCGCTCCCCATCTTATTTGTGATTTAAGGAGGTCCTTTCACTGCCAATGTTACATAAAAAATATTAGATTATAACTATAACTTAATTTTTTATCTATCTATCTGCTCTTATTAAACGAGCGAAAATTGTTTATATATTTGTTTATATATTTGTATCTTAGTTCTATTTTGAAAACGGCTCTACCGATTTTGATGAAACCAACTCTATTAACAAGTTTTGAGGATGAGAGAAGGATCTGGCTAGGTCTGGACCTCGACAAATTTCATCTTAATTGATCTTTTCTTAATTAAAGTAATTAATGATAGATGAAAATCTCAATAAAAAAGTTTGTTTACATTTTTTTCAATTATCTTTTATTTATTAATTGGTTTTTTTAATTTTAAAACCCACTAATACTTTATACGCAAATATTATTATATATTAGAATTTGCCAATTTAATTGATTAAAATTCCTCTTATTAAAAAACACGGACTAAAAATATTATCGCAAGCTAGAAGATCAAGTACAGTCGATAGTGGGAAGTAATCTCTGAAATCGAAGCCTATTTCATGTAAAAAATTGATTGAATAAAATTATTATTTTTTTAATTGATTATAAAATTCGATAATTTGTTATTTAATTAAAAAAAATAATTATACGGAATTTATTTATATACTTATATACACATAATCTGTGGACCACTAGAAAGCTAGAAATGCAAAACTGCGGTGCGTGGTGGGGATGGATGTGGGGGGTATACGAGGTGGTCGATCCGGGGGTAGGGAGAGATGCGAGGTTTTGGGGTGGGCCGGAGTGGGGGTGGCGGTGGGGGTGCAGTGGTGGGGGCGAGGTGCGTTTTTTCGGGGGGGGGGGGTCCAGGGGCGTTCTACTATATATTTGTATTTTTTTAATTTGGTTACCGTGCATCGCTCGGTGGCTCCAGGTACTAATAGTTTAAGTCTTTATCTATTCTTTGATGAAGTTTGAATCACACATTACCGAGCAAATATTTGAAAATAAAATTTTTAAAATGTAAACATTTTCCCAGAGACTTATGGAAAATTAAGCTCTTGACACTTTCTCTTGAATTATACTACTATTAGTTGATTAAATAAAGTTAAAAAAAAAAAAACTATATATTAGCTTTTTGCAACATGCAGCTTTCTTTTTTTTGCAATAAAATATGTGATTGACCGTGAAATTTATTGAGATAATTACTTTAAAAAAATCAGATAAATGCTATGTTTGGGATGTAAACATAAACAGTATTAATACAACTCATTGCCAAATCATACAAGACTTGTTATCAGCTGATTTGAATAAATCAAATTAGCTTTTGTATTTAATTATTGTTTTTATAATTGTTTTTATTTCAAACATTTACGGCTTTCATTGTATTTATTTTTTAATTCTATTATTTTTTCATTTGAATTTTAACTTATTTTATTAAATATTAGATAATACACTTCTTTTGACTCAACTGGAGCGAAAGGACCTCCTTAAGGGGGTTTGTGACTGTTTATAATTTTTATAGAGAAAATTCTTAAATTTTTTACCATCGAATCATTGATGTATTAAATATTTATTCCCGAAATTTGAAATTGATCGTCTTTCCCATTACCGAGAAATAAATTATTGAAAATTGTCCTTTTAACAAGGAAGTAAATAGAACGAGGTTTTAAAAGGGCTAAAACTTCTATACAAATTATACCAGTTTCAACAAATTTATACAGGTCAATAATTCAACTTTTATGAATCGAATGATACATATTTCACAAAGAGAAACAAAGAGGTTGTCCTTTGCTTGATGTAAATAAACATAGACACATATAAGAGATAATAGTAAATAAATATTATATTTAATATTCATTTACTATGAGTTAGGGATTCTTGGTCACTTGTTTCACATTAAAATTAAAATTAAAAGATGTAATTTTTTCTAATTTTAATGTAAACAAGTGACCAAGAATCCTACTCATAGTAAATGAATATTAAATATAATATTTATTTACTGCTTATCTTTATTAAAGATGTTTCACCTTGCACCAACACCACAATCTCTACTAATTATAGACACATATATATGGAAATTATATATCTGTATATATATTATTTATTTGTTTGAAACTATAATTTCAGTGAATCAACAACTCTGCTACTCTCGGCAAAACAAAAACTTTCTTGATACATTTTTCAATTGATAGTCTAGTTAATTAATTATTCATAAATTTAAAAAATAAAAAGTTATTTGCAGCCAACAGAATATAATTAAAACACTAGTGTAGAATTCCAACTCTAATTCTTAAAATCGCTTTTGTGTTAAATAAATGTTTTTATAATGAGAAAACAATTTATCTCATATCTTTTATTAATATTATCAAAACAAAGATTTTTATTTGAAATTTAATTCATTATTAAATATTTTTTTAATTAAAAAATTTGGTGTTCAGAAGTTGTCACTCTGCAGAAATACAAAAGATTTTTTCGAAGATCAACCAGATAGATAAGCTGTCCCGAACTCCCTTAAAATAATAAGAGAATTTTCTGTCTTACCGATAAGTTGTCTGCTCCTGGTTTTCATCGCACAGGCTCTGTCGCAGGTCCCGAATGGGGACCAGCTACTCAGCACACAGGGGTATTTGCAGTGAACAAAACAGGGTTCCCATTGGACTGGCGGCGGAATTGGCCAGGATCCATGTTGAAGGCAGAGGCTGGGACTCACCCGGGAACTCCTATGGTTCCGAGAACACCAAACAGCTGAAAAAAAAGGAACACTCTCTTATTTAAAAACCTTTATATGCTTTTTTTTATCAAAGTTGGAAAAATATGAAAATCCACGGTATCATAAACGAAAAGTAGAAAAAGAACGATGTTAAAAAAAAAAAAAATATTTGTTCGTCTAATTTTTTTATTAAAAAGATCTTAATTAAAATTTCAATTTAATCCTGTTCATCATCCATTATGGAAGGGAAAAAAACTCTAAGAGTAAATTTGGATCATAATGGAGTTAAGAAGCTAAAAGACACGTTTTAAGGATTTGTTGACTGATTTTAATAATTTGATCAGAACTACTCATAAATATTTTTTTTTAATCCTTTAATAAAATAAACTGATATGGCCATCCAGATGACTTTACCATATACTCTGCCCCTCTCTTATATTTAATATTTAATAAAATAATTTATTTATGTGATAATGGTATGTATAATTTATTAATTTCAATTTTTTTGTGAAATGAGTTGTCAAAGTCATATAGAAATAGTTATTATTAGCCCAGTCAAATTCGACAAATCGGTGGGAAAAAGTATCAGAGTTTTGGAAATGGTCTAAAACGCTTCCCTTAGACTTGGGTTAATTTGTGTCAAAAGTCCCCGAATGGTGGGGGTTGAGCTCGAGGAGGGGGGGTGGTAAAGTCCCTTTTTTCAGTTTTTCGGTTATATCTCGGAAACGGTCCATATTTTTAACCGACTTCAAAAAAGGAGAAGGTTCTCTATTCGATTGAATTTTTTTTTTTTTTTTTTTTTGTGCCTATGTTACCTCATATCTCCGCCAATTGTCAACCGATTTTGAAAATTTTTTTTGTATTGGGTCCAGTCTAGCTTCCGATTGGTCCCATTTTTTTTCGATTTTTTTCATAGGTATTAGACCTTTTTTATTAGGTTTGTTTAGACCTAAACTCTTTGTTTATGAACCGATTTCGATGGTTCTTTTTTTATCCGAAAGGGGGTGTCTTAGGGATGGTGTCATATTAATTTGGTCAAGTTCTTACGATATAATCCCTATTAATAACATCACTAAAAAGAGAAAAATAAAAATTTTTAAGAAAAAATAAAAACCGACTTCAAAAAATTAAATGCAACAAATATAAAAATGCACTAAAAGGTATAAAATAATTATTATCTTATTTAGTTACAACTAAACGACGAAATATTAACACGAAATTACTTTTTAAAGTCGGTGCCAAACAAACTATACCTATAAAGCGAGCGACCCGAAAAATGAGATATTCCAAAGTGATCCGGGGGCTGTTTTTTGGATACCCATAAAAAATCGAACTACTGGACCAATTTTGAATTTCTTTTTTTTAATCGACTCGAAATTTTGTCTTTAATTTACTATAGGACGGTTATTTACAAAAAAAATTTTTAAGAAAAAAATAAAAACCGACTTCAAAAAATTAAATGCAACAAATAAAATACACTAAAAGGTATAAAATAATTATTATCTTATTTAGTTACAACTAAACGACGAAATATTAACATGAAATTACTTTTTGAAGTCGGTGCCAAACATATACCTTTTATGAATCGCACTCGACGGATCTTACTTAGTACGTTTGGCGAGTACGCTCGCTTATACGTATAGTTTGTTTGGCACCGACTTCAAAAAGTAATTTCATGTTAATATTTCGTCGTTTAGTTGTAACTAAATAAGATAATAATTATTTTATACCTTTTAGTGTATTTTTATATTTGTTGCATTTAATTTTTTGAAGTCGGTTTTTATTTTTTCTTAAAATTTTTTTTGTAAATAACCGTCCTATAGTAAATTAAAGACAAAATTTCGAGTCGATTAAAAAAAGAAATTCAAAATTGGTCCAATAGTTCGATTTTTTATGGGTATCCAAAAAACAGCCCCCCCGGATCACTTTGGAATATCTCATTTTTCGATTTTTCCCCATTTTGACCATGAAGGAGCGCGTTTACGACAAAGACCACTCTATACATTTTTAAACTAGATTAAATTTGCTACAATGTAAACAAAGTTTAAACTTAATTGGATAAATGGTAATCCGTGCCGCAATAAGGTTAAGGTTTTGCAAAAAATTGCAGTTATTCATTCATAAAATGAAAACCACTCATCCTAGAAACTTGATTTTTATCTCATTCTCTAGGAAATTTTATTGACTTGAACGTTTAATTGGACCACTTTTTTGTTAAAACTCTTAGATTTATAGATATCTATCATTTTTCGGACAAGATATGATCCGAATCCTCAAAAGTGTAATTTGACTGGGCTATATTTCCATAAACTAGAAATTATTTTGTTAAATAAAAGGTTAAGAATACTTTTTAAAAAAATCTCTTTATTCATGTGTTTTTATTTTTATTTATTGTTTAGAGTAGGGGTTCCCAAACTTTTCCGAGTCGCGGCGCCTTTTTTCAATTAAAATTTGTCCTTAGCACCCTAAGTAAAAGTACACATTATATCAAAACAAATACCGTATTTGGTCTCTCTAAATACTCGATATTAAAATCTTGGGAATTAACAGTTTATTTTTCTATGAAAATCAAAAATTGAGACCACAGGGGGACCCTTTGTATACATTTCAGATTTTCTTCGAGGGTGTCAAAGTTAAGTTTTTTCGGTTTATGTATGTCTCATTGAAAGTAAAAGATAAAAATGAACAATAAATAAATTTGTATTTTTTGTCTAGTTAGGCCAAATGTCTTGCTTCATTTAATTATGAAAGCTTCGTGGCGCGTACCTCTGAAGAGCCCGCGGCGCACACTTTGGTAACATCTGCAATAGTATATCAAAATACTGAATTTCTTGGGGTTGCTTTCTAAACATTAGAGAAAGCAACTTTTTCTTCTTTTTTTTTGAAAAATTTCCATTAATAAAGGGAGAATTTCTCCCGAAACGTTTGGGTTTAAAATATACGTTTTTAAGATTGTTCTTATAAAAGATTTATATTTTTTTAATATAAAATAAACTGCAACGAATCGTTTCTAGACTATATCCAAAGTTATTAGAAATATTAATATGTTTATTCTTTTGTTATTAATCAGATATCATTGTCTATTTGAAGTCCATGTTGATAATTATTAAATAATAAATAACGATATGTGTTGTGAGCCGACATGTACCAAAAACTAATCAGCGATTCATTTTGTTAAATTAATGGTTGGTTTTCAAATTCATTTCAATCGGTTGAACGGTGTGGAAAAAAAATTCACCCGCACAGTGAAAAAATCGCCCTTTTTGGCCTCTGGACGAGACCTCATGCCAATTTTTGGCAAAATCGTCACGTGGTAAAATTCAACCTAATTGAATACTACGAGTTGTGACTTTAATTGAGACCATGGGTTCACTAGTCTTTACTTGAAGACCCTTTGAAGTCGCTCTTGCCGCGAGACCGATTCCAATACTTTACCCATACTTCCCATTGGATAAAGTAAAAAAGTAAACATATACAATTATGGTAAATAAAATCTGGTCGCGGACAACCACTGGAACGTGAAATACAGTTAATTATTATTACTAGGTATTCATAATTATTTATTCCAAAAAATGATAAATTATGATTATTGAGATTTAAGAGGAGACTGAAAAAATTCCGGCTCGAGTACATTGCTGCATAGAGTGTACTAGGAGAGGTGTTTCAAAGCAAAGCTTTTTCAACATTAAAATCAAAAACGTTTTTTAACACATAAAATATGAAAAAATAATATGAAGGGATAGTTAATATATATATATATGGTCACTGTAGCGTTTCTCGGATTTTAAATTAAGCTAATTGCTCAACCTTGGACTTTATTCTTTTAGTTCTGCTTCTATAGCTTGAATACATTCCTCATCGACGAACCGTTACGAGCAGAGAGCTCTTGGTTATTGCTCTAATTAATTACTATATATAAAATTTATGTTTTTCATACACTTAATATGGTTCGGACTCTTGTTAGTAAAAATTTTTTTTACAATTTAATTTGGGAGATTTTGATAGAGTTGTAATAAGATATACATCAATTTAGGTACAACAATATCTTATCTTATCTTATTAGTACCTGGAGGCACTGAGCGATGCTCGGTAACTTCTTCCTTCAGTTAAAATCTTTATTTTAATATTATTTTTAATTTAAAATTCTGATAAAAAGGTCGATTTTATTTGAGAGCCGTTTTCAAATTAAAAAAAATACAAATATATATAATGTATTCGACCACTGTACCCCCCACCTCCACCCTGCTCGACCCCACCGCCGAAACCTCACCCTACCCCCGAATCCCCCACCAATGCCCCCCACCTTCTGTACCACCCACATCCACCACATCCACCCCCCGCTCCGCATCAAGATCACTTTCTCATCCTCAAAACTTGTTAATAGAGTTTGTTTCATCAAAATCGTTAGAGGTGTTTAAAAAAAAAAAAAAAAATACAAATATATATATATATCTATACCTGGAAGACTGAGCTTTATTCGGGTTTAGTTAATGCTTGACAACAACACACCACAATCAAGGCCTTTGAGAACAATTAGCCCAACCCATTGTCTGTCTGGGTACAATAGTAAAAGGAAAACCTTTTTTAAATTCCAAGATTTGGATCTGTCTACCTGAGAATAATTAATTTGATTACGAAAAAACCCATCAAAAACAATTTTGTCGAAGATGAGACCGTGACAGATCGAATTGTCATCCCAAAAACCCCTAAGCCGTGAATTTCATCAAAATCGGTAGAGCCGTTTTCAAAATAGAACTAAGATACAACAGTTTTTAAGGAATTTGGTGTTGGTACTTGGTGAAACATTTTTTAAAATTATTGGATAAAAATACTTCTTAATGTGAAACCTACCAAGTATTTTTATCCAATAATTCTAAGATACAAATACTATATATATTGATCTAGATTAATTTGTAACAACGCTAAGAGAAATTTCTCTAAAAAAATTTCGCTCTTGACTAGAATCTAACCTACAAACTCTTGAACTAAGGTCATCTGCTCTAACCCCTAGACCAATGTAAGATTAATATTTATAACATGATTTCTATTACTAAAACTATAAATTTTTTGATTTAGACTTTGTGTCGAGATAATATTGTATTCATTTGAACTCGAATGAAAATGAAAAAACACCAATTGATTTTAAATTAAAAAACATTGAATATATATTAATTAACGAGGCAAATTTGAAATATAATTGTCAGTTCGGATTTTAAACGGACAGCCCAATTGATTTTCATTAACCAGGCAAATTTGAAATATAATTTTAATTTGCACTCGAATTTTGAAATGAAAGACTCTAAAAGACTTTAAATTAAGAAACATTAAATATATTGCGGTATTGGATAAAAATAAAAAACAGAGTTTTTTATTAAATGGGCCAGACGTTTCGTCGATTAATTTCGACTTCCTCAGTGGCTCATTCTATCACTCTTTGTCAAAAGACAATTCCACTACGCGACGAAACATCCTTTAATCCTTTTTATTTAAACTATAATACATTGTTGGATCATGCCCCAATTGCTCAAGAATCTTGAACTTTTACACACTTGAACAATCAAAATTTATCACAAAAAAAAAATATGTTTCTACTCTTTAAACAGACAAAGAAAGGATTTTAAATTCAAAAAAAAAAAAAAAAAAAAAAAAATTTTTGAATTTAAAATCCTTTCTTTGTCTGTTTAAAGTAAATTATATTTTTTTGTGATAAATTTTGTTCAAGTTAAAGTTCAAGATTCTTGAGCAATTGGGGCATAATGCATTAATAGTTTAAATAAAAATGATTAAGTGTTTCGTCGCGTAGTGGAATCTTTTGATAGAATGCTAAGTCGAAATTAATCGACAAACGTCTGGCCCATTTAATAAAAACTCTGTTTTTATTTTTATCAATTCCTGCTATTCCTGTTAATTAAATATATTTTTTGTAATTAATGAAATTAATTGAACCGCGTAAATTTGAATAATTTCCATGATTCAGCCTGCGAATTTTTTGCAGTTCATAAATCATTTCATTATTTTTGTTTTGAGAAGGAAAAATGAAATTTAAATTTAAATTTTAAATTTAAATATATTCATAATTATTTCCCCCTCCCCCCCACCACTCAAAAATTAAAGAGGCGAAACTTTTAAGAGACGATGTATTTTCGGTAGTTTACGGGTATACATTTGGAGTGTGGTTTTTTAAAAGGAATAAAATTTTTTGGATTGAGACGCTGCCCGCCAGGGCATCAGACCGGAGGGCCGAGCTTCGAGGGCGTGCCGAAGGCACGCACGAAAAGCTCGTATATATATAAACAAATATACAATTTTTGCTAGTTTAATAAAAGTAGATATTCAACGAGCAAGCTTACCTGCCAGAGCCCCAATATGAGGACCCCATTGCAACCTGGAGTCCAACTTCATGCCCAAAAAAAATTCCGTAGAATCCACATAATCAAGGGATTCCCCACTCAAAGCCAGATAAGATGTTCATTTTACTAGTTTATTGCATCTTTAGTCTCAGTTTCATTTAATAAAAAAGCCATTATTCTATTTATATAATTCCTAGTTATCCTTTACCTTTGGACTATACCTGCCCATTAACATTATCCTATTAGTTTCGACTAGTAAAAAATAAATGATTTGTTGTAATTAAAGATTTAAATATTTACCAAAGAGTATGAGGAAGTATTTTATACATGTAGAAAAAACCGGAAAATTACAAAGTAAATTGTATATATCATCATGCTAAATATAAAGAATTAACGTGTGTGTGTGTATGTGTATGTCTTTAATGTGATCGCGAATCGTTAATCCGATTGAATTGAAATTTTGTACAGTTGTTGTTGGCACTTGTGTAAAGGTTTCTGACATAGTATCATCAACGTACAATAAGTGTGTGTAACGGGGGAGGGGGGGGGGGGGGGGGCTCAAAAAATGAAAATTTAGACCTTTTGGAAAAAAATTATAATTACAATGTTGTATCATTAGCATCCATAGTAAATTTGTAACACGAATAGCAGGAAAATTGATAAAATTAAAAAGACAGAGTTTTTATTAAATGGGCCAGACGTTTCGTCAATTTATTTTGATGTCCTCAGAGACCTATTTTATCACTCTTTGTCAAAAAACAATTTCACTATACGACAAAACGGCACGTTTTTTAGACAAAGACTGATAAAATTTATAAGAAAAAAATAAAACCGATTTCAAAAAAATTAAATGCAACAAATAAAATACACTAAAAGGTATAAAATAATTATTATCTTATTTAGTTACAACTAAACTACGAAATATTAACATGAAATTACTTTTTGAAGTCGGTGCCAAACAAACTATACCTATAAGCGAGCGTACCCGCCAAACGTACTAAGTAAGATCCGTCGAGTGCGATTCATAAAAGGTATATGTTTGGCACCGACTTCAAAAAGTAATTTCATGTTAATATTTCGTCGTTTAATTGTAACTAAATAAGATAATAATTATTTTAGTGTATTTTATTTGTTGCATTTATTTTTTTGAAATCGGTTTTATTTTTTCTTAAAAATTATTTTTATTTTCTTCTTTTAAGTGATGTTATTAATAGTGATCATATCATCAGAACTTGACCAAATTAATATTGCACCATCCCTAAGACACCCCCTTTCGGATAAAAAAAGAATCATCGAAATCGGTTCATAAACAAAGAAGTTAGCCCTGAACAAACCTAACAAAAAAGGTCTAATACCTATGAAAAAAAAATGGGACCAATCGGAAGGTAGACTGGACCCAATGCGAATATTTTTTAAAAATCGGTTCACAATTGCCGGAAATATGAGGTAACATAGGCACAAAAAAAAAAAATTCAGTCGAATAGAGAACCTCCTCCTTTTTTTGAAGTCGGTTAAAAATGGGCCACTGTGGAAGTCAAAATAAATTGACGAAACGTCTGGCCTATTTAATAAAAACTCTGTGTTTTTAATTTTGTCGAATTCTCTGATATTTTAAAATTACATTTTCCTTTTAATAAATTAATTGTTTTTTTTTAATTTTTAAATCCCTCAAATTTTATTATTTTAAACTATTTTTGAACCTCCCCCTCCCTCCCCTCTTTTGGTCACTATCAAATTCAAATAGAGTCATTTTCATAAGCTCCTATAGAGGTGCATAATTGCATATGCTAAATTTCGTACAAATCGATCAAAGAGTCTAGGAGTTATATTGATAGTTCTATTTTTTGAATCCCCCCCCCCCCTTCAATTTTGGCCTCCGAAAAAAATAACTTTTTTTATTATATGTACATTTTATAGTATTTTTCATTTTTATTTTTATATTTTTAAATTTTATCGTTTTAACTTTTTAACCCCCTTAATTTTTGCTTCGATTTCAACCAAAATCTTAATCTCACTCAATACACCAAAACTATATGTGAAATTTACTTTTGATATTCAAACTAGTTTTTAAGCTAGAATGTCCACAAAATTCGGTAACGTACTAACAGACATTTTGACAAAAGATTTTTTTTTTATTTATTTTCATCGGGAACAAAGCCCATTTAGACAGCACATCAGTAAAGTGTTAGTAGTGTTAGTGAGGAGCCGAGTTTTAGCCGTAAGAAATTGTATATGCTAGCCAGGCTCAAACCCGGGCCTCCCGCTTGAACATCGTCATCAACGATGCTGAAACGAACCCAGCGCATTAGCCAGCTCGGCCAACCCGACAAAATAATTAATATCTCGAAAAATATAATTTTTTCGCAGTTCACTCATTAGGGTTTTTTATAGACCGAAACGCAATGGTTTTACTCAATTTTTTTAAATTAAAATAGTTCCAGCCGTTTTTTAGATATTTCGAAAATACGAAGCAAAAACATTTCTTTCATGAACGATTACATTTACCCTGTATGGAAAAGTAAGAATAACCAGTCAGGCAATCGCAATAATTACCCATTATATTCTATAGAATATAAAAATAAAAATAAAAATATACTAAAAATACAATGAACCTAGAATGCTGAAATTTGGCATACTGGTATAGTTTGACACATTAATAAAGGAGGAAATTGAAAAATCGAAACTTTTCCTTCTTCAAGGCCCGAAATGAAAGGGTGAAAGTTATAGGCTTAATTAACATAAACTAAAAATTCAATGAACCTAGAATGCTGAAATTTGGCATACTGGTAAACCTTGACACATTAATAAAGGACGAAATTGAAAAATCGAAACTTTTCCTTCTTCAGGGCCCGAAATGAAGGGGTTAAATTTATAGGATAAATCCAACTTACAAAAAGAAGTGAAATCTCAACAAAAACACTTGTGTAAATAAAAATAAATTTTAAGAAAAAAATAAAAACCGACTTCAAAAAATTAAATGCAACAAATAAAATACACTAAAAAGTATAAAATAATTATTAACTTATTTAGTTACAACTAAACGACGAAATATTAACATGAAATTACTTTTTGAAGTCGGTGCCAAACAAACTATACCTATAAGCGAGCATACCCCCCAAACGTACTAAGTAAGATCCGTCGAGTGCGATTCATAAAAGGTATATGTTTGGCACCAACTTCAAAAAGTAATTTCGTGTTAATATTTCGTCGTTTAGTTGTAACTAAATAAGATAATAATTATTTTATACCATTTAGTGTATTTTATTTGTTGTATTTAATTTTTTGAAGTTGGTTTTTATTTTTTTCTTAAAATTTATTTTTATTTTTCTCTTTTAGTGATGTTATTAATAGTGATCATATCATCAGAACTTGACCAAATTAATATGACACCATCCCTAAGACACCCCCTTTCGGATAAAAAAAGAACCATCGAAATCGGTTCATAAACAAAGAGGTTAGGTCTAAACAAACCTAATAAAAAGGTCTAATACCTATGAAAAATAAACGAAAAAAAATGGGACCAATCGGAAGCTAGACTGGACCCAATGCAAAAAAAAATTTCAAAATCGGTTGACAATTGGCGGAGATATGAGGTAACATAGGCACAAAAAAAAAATTCAGTCGAATAGTGAACCTCCTCCTTTTTTGAAGTCGGTTAAAAAAGGCCAAGTTCGATTAATAATATCGGTTAGCCAAAAAAAGTAGTGAGATCTAATGTGCTGCCAGGTTCAACATCATCAATTCATTAAATGAGTCGAGAATATATTAGTAACTTCAATTAAAACGCATGTTTTTCATTTCACATGTCCATCTATATTTTTTATTGATTTCACATTTTTAGTTGAAATTATTTTCATAAAACTTGGCTTTTAAGCATTATTATGTATGTCACGAATTACTAGTTACCATATCATGGGATCTTAATAAGAGGGGAGTGGTGGAGGCCCTATCAAACAATAATAATAATAATTTAATGCGTAAAAGCCAAGTTTTAGGAAAATAATTTCAACTAAAAATGTGAAATCAATAAAAAATATAGAGGGACATGTGAAATGAAAAACATGCGTTTTAATTGAAGTTACTAATATATTCTCGACTCATTTAATAAATTGATGATGTTGAACTTGGCAGCACATTAGATCTCACTACTTTTTTTGGCAAACGGATTTTATTAATCGAACTTGGCCTTTTTTTACACAAGTGTTTTTGTTGAGATTATATTCTATAGAATATAAAAGTAAAAATAAAAAGATTGTTGACAAGCGTTATAAGATTTGATTGTACGACTGTTTATTGGGTATTTACCTCTAGTGCGATAGCCCATGCCGCATTCTACATTGGCTGGCAGTTGACAGTCACTCCAGTCCCCGATGCCCCACAGATAATGTTTGCATCTAGCGGCCGACAGAGGACAAGGTCGTAGTTCTTCAGCAGAAGGACAAGGACGACCTCCGTGTGCAGGCCAGGACAAGACCACACGACGTCTGGACTGGATTGGGGCCACCTCACCATCCACCACCTCCGAACTAGCATCTGAAACAACACAAACATACCATGGGTATTACAAAGTGAAGAAAAATTAATAAAAACATAGTATTTTTTCTATCGTAGAAGGGTTTGAACTGAAAAGATAAATATCGGCATAGAAGCGCAGTTTATTATAATAATTTATATAAATTTGTATGACATATTTTAACTCCTTGACCAGGGTAATCCCTAGCTTTTGCGGGGCCCCAGGAAAAATCTGAAATCGCGGGGCTAAAAATAAACTAAGTATTAGTTAAAAAAACATTAAATGAAATAAATTTTTTTTAATTTATTTATTTATCTATTTACAATCAGTTTGAATTTAAATACAGCATTAAGTAAATTTGATAAGAATGTAATAGACCGAGAGATACTGACTGACCGTTTTGGAAGCTGATTTCAGAATCCAGTCAAATTTTTAATCGCCAAATCTAGTCGTTTTTAGGGGTAATAGGACCCATGAAGAGGTCAAAAAATACCGTAAAATCAAATCATCTCATTGATTACATATAACTCCTAAACTGTTTACTCTAAGGCAAATTCCATTAGAAGCAAAATTGTAGAGGTTTGTTAAGGGAGAATGGTGAGGGTTCTTAGTGAAACATTTTAAATAAAGTAATAAAATTTTGGAAAACTTTTGAAACTTTTTAAAACTTAAAATATAAAACACTTGGTAGGTTTCACAAAAATAAAAAATCAGATGCTTGTTTAGCACAACTCTATATATATTTCGGGAAGTGTCCTTTGTGAACTCCTGAAGATGGGCTTATACCCCGAAAAATACCTATATAGAGTCATGCTAAACAAGCATCTGATCTTTTATTAGTATGGAAGCTTTTATTTTTGTGATTAGTTTTTATTAAAGTTTGAATTTTTATTTAAATCATACATAATTAATTATAACTATTTATTGAACACAAACAAATAAGTAGTTATATTTTATTATTCGTTCCTGTTCAATAAATAATTATAATTAATTATGTGTGATTTCAATAAAAATTCAAACTTTAATCTGATTTTTATTTTTGTGAAACCTACTTACCTAATATTTTATATTTTAAATTTTCAAAAGTTTCTTTACTTTGTTGTAATTTTTGACATTTTTGTTTAAAAAAGATTTGAAAATAAGCACCCAAAATGGAGGGGTGGTCAAAAATGAAAATTGTAGCCCTTTCAAACAAACTTAACTTAGTTTTTGCATTTCTAGCCTTCTGGGGGTCCACAGAATATGTATACGACATTTGACTGAGTTTGGTTGAAACGTCTAGAATTTTCAATTTTGACCCTTCCCTCCCCCATTTTGTGTGGTTATTTTCAAATTTTTTTAAACAAAAATGTCAAAAAATTACATTCTCTACAATTTTCTTCTAATGAAATTTACTGTAGAATAAACAGTTTAGGAGTTTATATAATCAATGAGGTGATTTTAGGGGTATTTTTTGACATCTTCATGGGACGATTACCCCTAAAAAGACTCGATTTGACTACTAAGAATTTGACTTTCGGGGTGTGTGCTGATGACACTACAGTATGGGATATGTTATTTGGATTCTGAAATCAGTTTACAAAATGGTCCAGTAACACTCGGTCTATAAAAATAAAGTATTAATTAAAAAAAAAAACTATTAAGTAAAATATATTATATTTATAAATCAATTTATTTATTTATTTACAATCAGATTGAATTTAAATACAGCTTTAAGTACCTAGATTTGATAAGAATGAACTTAAAGGGACGATCATCCAATGGTGACTTCCCTAATTGAATTTATTTTTCCAGTTAAAAGTTAACATTCAATCTTCTGAACGTAGTACATGAAATTTCTTTCTTCTTCTGATTGTTTCACCGTTGTCCAGAAGAACGATGGCCGATATGTTCAAATGATTTTCCAGTTTTCTTTTATGTTTAATGAATTGATTGCTTATGACCTCTCTAACTGATGGTACATCAAGATCAATGAGTAGAGCTTTCATTTGTCATATACCTGGGGGCATTTGATATGCCCCTGAGGATTTTCGATTGGGCTCTTTGAATTTTATTCAAGTGGGAATCACTGGCTATATAGTAAAATAATTAATGTTAACTTTTCAAAAATTTATTTAAACAATATTGCGGAAATTATAAAACAAAAAGTGTACAAAATAAATTGGCACGTTCTGATGTGGCCATCCACTTGACTTGACCCCTCTCTTATTTTTAATATTTAATAAAATTATTTATAATCATGTAGGGGTTAGTTTTTGCACGTTAGACTTCTGGGGGCCCACGGATTATGTATATAAAATTTGGTTGAGTTTGGTACAAGAGCCTAGAGCAGTGTTTCTCAAAGTGTGTTCCGCGGAACCCTGGGGTTCCATAAAAATACGCCAAGGGTTCCGCAAAAAAATTCACGGTAGGTGAAAAAATTCTAGCGTTCAAAAAGGAGGTAAAGTTTTGGATTAGTTGTGTGAATCGCAGAGATTTCGAGTGTTTTCCAGCTATGAAGGACATTTTGGAAGAAGATTTTTTTTTTTTTTTTTAATGATATTGATGTGAGAAGGAGATACACCAGAAGTTGGATCCTCTAAAGGCCAGTATGGGCTGGCCCCTCCATCGTGAAAAGAACAGAGCAGAAGGAAAAGAAGCCGGGATCACGAGCGAATCTCAGAAACTTAGATACAATTCAATATCCAATTTACTAAGGTTTTAGGGGCTTCGAGCAGTGGTAAATTCTCCGCGCGATAAATTCGGTTAAATTTATCTCCCACTTAAGATCTAAATATCAGTCAATATAACAAAATCATTCATCACTTGGAATGTCTGAAAAAATCAATCGAACAATATTTCACTGATGATAATTTCAAAAAACTGGAAAATATGAAAAATCCATCCTCCTTTTCACACCAAGATTATGAAAATTTTATCGAAATATCTTCAGATTTTTCACTGCAGACAGCCTATAAAACGATGCCTTTGTCAAAATTGTGGGCTAGTTTTACAGGCGAATATCCACAGTTAAGCCAGAAAGCTGTTTTAATTCTCTTTTACCATTTGCTACAACTTATTTGAGATTACAACTTTCATCAATAAGACCTTATATAAAGTATTTGTGTATACACAAAAACAGTATCTTTCGTCGCATTGATGGCAATACCTATGAAAAGTTGATGTCTTCGAAAAAGTTTTATTTTCTTTTACTTACGGAAGTTTTGATTTAGTTACTGTTTAATATAGATATAGTGGGTTATTGTATAAATAAAAATATAAGTCAATAAAAGTAGTAATTTTTTAATTAATTCACCCCATATAACTATATTTCAAAGTCAAAAAAACATATTCCCATAACAAGGCGTTAATCCACAGTATTATCGGATTCCACGCTTACCTTCCAAACGGAAAAGGGTTCCACATTCAGAAAAAGTTGGAGAAACACTGGCCTAGAATTTCATCCCCCACCCCCATTTGGGCGGTTAGTTTTTGCATTTTTAGACTTCTGGGGGCCCGCGTATTATGTAAGTTAACTTTCCCACGATTCACTGCCTGCCTCCGACTTCCCCTGGACTCACCACCTTTTTGCTAGCTCAACGGAATCTCCAAGCAGAGCATATTCTCACGCTGATGGCTGATTCCATACCGCCTACACAATCACCCGCGCGCCTACTGAATAATACGAATTCAGCATTTTCAATTTATATAAAAGAGCCGTTTTGCCAGGCTTAAAATCAGTCTTAACTCACCATTCGGCAACGGGTTCACCTGCCCTCTTTTCCAAGCAGTTCGCAGTACCAGGGTAACTACTACCAAGTTCCTAACATAAATTCGGTCACTCAAGACCAAGTGCCCTCCCTCTGTCTCGAGCTAGTAAAGGAACCAAGGACTCTCAAGGTAACCCTTAATAAAAAATTGACAATTGACCTTGGTCGCTGTATCATCGCGTAACCAAGGCGAACGGTAATAACCCGTGCGAAATTTTCATCTTATTATATCAATTGTTACACGAGTATAAAACTCCCGGGCAGATAAACATTTTTTGACTTTCGGACATAAGACCCCGGTTATCCAAATTCTCCCTTTGTGTGTGTTCTCATCATAATTCACGAATGTAATGTAAAATCATGAATGTAAATTTACGTATGTAACGAACAATAAAACTTTGATTATAATAAATATTAAAACATAAATATAATAAATATTATATAAATAAAAACTTATCAATCTGTAAAACAATATATAAATAAATAATAAACATTATACATTCATGTAACAAATAACTTTATAACATTGTAAAATCAATTTTTTGAATTATAAATAAAATAAAAATAAAAAATATTAAAAAGATTGATTTCAATACTAAAACCGTTCTTTCCCAAAAAATTACAAAATCATTAGATAAAAGTCAAAATTAAATAAATCACTTGCTATCCAGGAACATTAGTAAATTGAATATTAGTAAATTCAATATTAGTAAATTCACCCCAGCTCTACTCAAAAAATAAATATAGTCCTCAAAGACCCAAAAGAAAAATCAATCTTTTTAAAAAGACATTTTTCGGGCTTAAGGTTATAACTGGCACCCACGAACAGAGACCTATGACTGTCGCTTATAATTGTCACTTATAACTATCACTTATAACTGTCACTTATAACTGACGCTAGCTATAACTAACACCATAACTAGCACCCAGCGAACAAAGACTTATAACTGTCACGTTCGTAAGCCTATAACTGGCTTCCATAGGACTTGTGTTCACTAAAGTTATAACTGACTCTTGCGAACAGTCATATCGAAACTGCAAGCCTAAAGTAAATTGGGAAGGAAAAGAATCGGTTTTTGGCGCCCAAACAAATTTAACCTTACATTCGTGAATAATAAAAAACATTATTAAAAAAACAACCTACCCCCAAGTGACCTACCCCTAAGTGATTCACCCCCAAGTGTTTAACCCCCAGTGAAAGTGAATCAACAGCTCACCTGAAAAGAAATATGCACCTCTACGAGACACACCTGTGAGTAAACCAAAATTTAACTATAAACAGTAGTGAAAAGTGTTAGAAATATTGAAGTTTATATTAATAAATAATAAAATAAAAATATAAAGTATAGTAAATGAATATAGAAAGGAAATACAGAGATATAAATAAATAAAGAAATATATAGGTTATATTACGAGTAAATAAATATTGAGTCTAACACTATATTACTGATAGGAAATATAATGAAAAATAAATAACCAAATCAGGATATTAAAGTGTTTTTGTAATTATTTTGACTAAATCAAATGCAAAACGAATAAAGTCTTGTAATTGCGGGTTTCTTTTTTTAAAAACAGAAATAGGGAGACTCAATTGTAGTTTAAAGAAAGAGAAGGAAATATATAAATAATAAATAGATAAACAGAGATAGATTCAAGTAAACAAAGAGATTACGTCAGAGGTAGAAATAAGTATAAAGAGATTCAAATATAGGTCAATAAAAAGACAGAGAGAAACATAAGATATCAGATAATAAGTAGGTCAGACAATAAAAACAAACAAAGAAGAAAAATAGGTCAAGCATTACGTAACAGAATTACGATAGGTTAAGAAATATTAAGTAGGTCAATAAAGAGCTTACTAGACAGAAATAGAGAATAGAACAAAGAATAAAATAAACAAATAAAGAAAGAAAATTACCCCTCTAATTAAAATAAATATAAAATAATATATCTTTTTAATAAAATCAAGTAATTAAAATAGCTAGAAAATATAAATAAAAGTTTAATCATTATAATAAATAATATTGTTATTTTTAATTAATTTTAAGAAATTTTTTTTTACTGACAATACGCTGAATAATAATAAATAATTTTAAGATTTTTGATAAAAGTTCAATATGTCTACCGCCACAAATACTACCCCTTCCGTTTCAGCCCCCATCTCTAGTATAGCTCCCACCCCCAAGTCCACGACACTAATACACAAAATATATTCTCAATCCCTAATCAAAATCTCCCATCTGTACCAGCTCCTACTTACCCTAATAGTAGAATTCAGGAAATAAAAGAATATCTAGAAATTATACCAATCTTTAACGGTGAAATAGACAACCTCACCCAATTCATTGTACAGACGGAGAAAGTATTAAATATATTCTTTGAGGATAATAGGGATGGACTACAAGACTACATAATTGGAAGGGTTAGGAATAAAATTCAGGGAGAAGCCGCTTTATTCATAAACGCACAGAACTTTGATACATGGAGGGAATTAAAGGATTGTCTAATAAATAGCTACGCAGATAAGAGGGAAGATACCACACTCATTATCGATTTAACTCACTGTAAACAAGTAGGTACTTCACCATTAGAATTTTATAAAATTATCCAAACAAAATTAAATCTCTTATACAATTATTATACACTAAATTATAATTCAGAACCTGAGCTAATGGGGCTAGCTCACCGTTTAGCTTTAAAGTCATTCCTCGTAGGTCTAAATGACCCCTTAGGCTCACTTATTAGAACTAAAGACCCCAAAACTTTAGAGGAAGCCCTTTCAGTAATGAAAAATTCCTATAGTAAAGAACTAAAAATTGGTCCAATAAATATACATAAAAGCCCTGGTCCAAGTAGAAATAACTTCGCACCAAATTCTATACCAAGACAAAATTTTACCCCACACCAAAAATTTTTACCCCCAACAAAATTTTACCCCCAGACAGCACTTTACACCTCGAAATAACCCTCCACCTATTTCTACCCCTCGCCGACCTAATAATTTTAATAGAGGAGGCAGAAATTATAGAAACCCTCCCTCTGGACGAGGTTTCGCCCAAAATTTCATAAATCAGTCAAATAGACCCCAAAATTTAAATTATAATGAAGGTAACTTTATAGACGAAAACGACGCAAATTTTTTAGACCAACCGGCCTCGGAACAGCAAAATCAGTTTACCGAAAATCACCCTCCACAAGATCAAGTTTAAATACTTATATAAAACAAACTAAACAAATCCTCCAAAATTTCTCCAAAATAGAAACACATTCCCTATTAGACAAAAAGACTCCTCCAGAACTACCCTTTATAATCCACCCCTCATTAAAAATTAAAATATTCATAGATACTGGAAGTACACATTCATATATTAATCCTAGATTAGCAAATAAAATTTTTAAAAATCAAATCACTTTTAACCCCATTATTGTAACATCTGCCCACGGTTCTAGTAAACAAAATTTTGCAATAAAACGACCATTTTTCGAAATTTTTAATAATAAAATTCCCCTTGTATTTCACCTATATAATTTTCATTCCAAGTTTGAAATGTTATTAGGCCTTGATAATATTCGGAAAATTCAGGCAAAATTCGATTTTATTAATGACAAATTAATCACAAAAAAGAGAACTTTTAAAATTCATTATTTAAATGTCAAATCGAAAATGTCAACAATGAACAACCTTAAAGTTGATCTTTCAGGATTTCGAGTTGAACATTTAAACAACGAAGAAAAATTCGGACTTGCAAAATTAATCCAAAAACATAAAAATATAATTTATGACGAAAACTCACCCCTAACCTTTACAAATCAAATTAAACACTTCATTCGAACCACCGACGATATTCCAGTATACACAAAACAATTTAAGCTTCCAGAAATTCATCGACAAGAAGTCGAAAGACAAATTTCAAAATTTTTAGCACAAAATATAATAGAGCCCTCTTATAGCCCATGGAGCTCACCCCTTTGGCTAGTTGGTAAAAAACCTGATGCCTCGGGTAAACAAAAGTGGCGACTCGTGACCGATTTCCGTAAACTTAATACAAAAACAATCGACGATAAATATCCGATACCCAATATAGATGAAATTCTTTATAAATTAGGTAAATGCAATTATTTTTCGACCCTAGATTTGGCCAGCGGATTTCATCAAATTGAGATGAATTCGGCCGACAAAGAGAAAACAGCATTCAATACTGACCATGGCCATTATCAGTATAGAAGAATGCCTTTCGGATTAAAAAATGCCCCTAGCACGTTTCAACGTGTTATGGACAACATTCTGAGAGGATTACTCAATAAAATATGTCTCGTCTATTTGGACGACATCATAGTTTTCTCTAGTAGCCTCGAAGAACACCTCGGCAGACTAAATTTGGTATTCGATAGGCTCAATAGAGCAAACTTTAAAATTCAATTAGATAAATGTGAATTCTTAAAACGGGAGGTGTCCTTCCTAGGTCACCTAGTGACACCAGAAGGTGTAAGACCAAACCCCGACAAAATTATAGCTATTAAAAATTTTCCTATTCCAACTACGGTCAAACAAATTAAATCTTTTCTTGGACTTTTGGGTTACTACCGGAAATTTATCTGCGACTTCGCGAGAATAACTAAGCCACTCACCAAATTAACAAAAAAATTTGCAAAAATTAATATTTCAGACCCTGAATACAAAAATTGTTTCGAATATTGTAAAAAACTCTTGACTAATGAACCCCTCTTGCAATATCCAGATTATTCAAAAACTTTTAACATCACAACCGACGCTTCAGACTATGCTATAGGTGCAGTATTGTCACAAGGACCAATGGGTCATGACAAACCTATCGCATATGCAAGCCGCACACTAAACCCCGCAGAAATTAACTATAGTACGATTGAAAAGGAGGCTCTAGCGATAGTATACGCTACAAAGTACTTTAGGCCGTATATTTTTGGCAGAAAAATTGAAATTTTTAGTGATCATAAACCTCTCCAGTGGTTATTTAATATGAAAGATCCAAATTCTAAATTTATTCGATGGAGAACAAAATTAAGTGAGTACACCTTCAACATAAACTATAAAAAAGGCTCCACAAATTATGTAGCAGATTCTTTATCTCGAAACCCCGCAGATATCAACGTAAACGTTCGGAAAACCATCGATTTCTACGAATGGATAAATAACCCTCAAAATTTAACTACGCCAATAGATCCGAATGAAATACAAAACTTGGAACGGGAATTAAATGAAAGTATTATACCAAACCCTCCTACTACTTCCCCCTCACTTACAACAATAAATCCCGTAGAAATTTTAAACCAAAACACTGAACCCCCAGTATCTATTAGCCCTGACACATTAGACAACTTAGACAGACAACTATCTCAAACCCCACCGCCAAAATTAATTAAAGCAATAGACAAACCCCTTAACCATTTTTCAAATCAAATTCATCTAAAAATCATTAACGACCCAGCTACTTCAATTCAGATAAAAAAATTATTTGTTGAAAAATTTCAAAGGTTCATAGTCAATTTATCAGTAGAAAATTTCGAACCCGACATTATAAACTTTCTAAAAAATTATACCGCGCCTTCATGTAATTACTACATTTACTCAGACGCCCATACTCTCGAAAAATTAGAACCAATTATCGCTAAGCACTTTGCAAAATTAAAAATATTTAGAACAAATAACCTGTTAAGAGATATCGAGGATCCTGAGGAAAGGACCGAGATTCTAGAAAATTACCACACAGGGAAAACAAATCATCGTGGCATATCCGAAACCTACGAAAAATTAAAAAATAAATATTTTTGGCCTAAGTTAAAAGAGGATATCACAGAATATGTAAACAGCTGCGATATATGTCAAAAATCCAAGTACGATAGACACCCTCTGAAACTCGAACTAAATTTGGTCCCTACAGCACAACGCCCGTTCGAAATCTTACATCTGGACAGCCTCTCGATGGAAAACCAGAAATTTCTAACAATAGTGGACTCCTTTTCTAAATTCGCACAAGCTTACCCGTTAAAATCACTTCAGCCAACCGAAGTAGTCGATAAATTATTAGAATACTTCGCAATGAATAACGTTCCTAAATTAATTATTTCAGATAACGGTAGAGAATTTAAAAATAATCTCCTCCAGGAGTTCCTAAAACTTCACAAAATTGATATTAGGTTCACCTGTCCACAAAACCCATCCTCTAATGGAATTGTGGAACGATTTCACTCTACTCTTATCGAACATATTCGATTATTTAATAATAGAGAAAATTTTAAAAACCAACCCATTTCGACCAAAGTATTATATGCTTTAATAGCTTACAATAACACTAAACATTCCGCGACAAATTTTACGCCTTTCGAAATAAAAAGCGGACATATCGACGATGATACACCGCTCAAAATTAATTCCAAAGAACCCGTTATTTCAGACTACTGCCAAATGCATAAAGAAAATTCAAAATTGTTATATGAAAATATCCAAAAAATATTAGACACGGGCAAAGAAAAAGTTATCTCCACATTTAACAAAAATCGCGAAAAATTACCAGAAATTCCTGAGAAAGTCTATGTTGAAAACAAACAAAAATGTATTAAGACAAAAAATAAATATGACCCTGAAACTCTGAAATTAGTAGACCCAAAATTAAAGTTAGGTAAAATTATTCCACGCACCCATAATAAAACTGAAAAAATTCATCTCTCGACTATAAAAAGACCTCGAAAATTAAGAGATCCCGGAAACACTGCCCCAATTCATTCGATTAATTTCTCCCGTGTAGAACCAGAAAAAATTATCACGTATATACGAGGCAACCTATTTGATGCACCCCCAAACTATTCCCTAGCTCACTGTGTCGCTGCCGACCTAAACATGAGTGCAGGAATAGCGGTAACCTTTCGAAAAAAATTTAATAACATCGAAACTCTGAAAAAACAGAAACTTGAAGTAGGAGACGTCGGAATATTGAAACAAAGAAATAGGGTTGTCTACTATCTAATCACTAAAAAATTTAGCTACGAAAAACCTAAATTAGAAAACCTGAAATCCTCCTTAACCAAACTTAAAAGACATTCTATGACTAATAATATCACTAGACTAGCAATACCCAAGATCGGCTGCGGTCTAGACAAACTCTACTGGAAGGATGTAGAACATTTAATAAATAACATTTTTAGAAACACAAAAATCAAAATTTTTGTCTACTCCCCGACTAACTGACTGACCTTTTTCAGATTGACTTTAACCCTACTTATTGGGACCATATCTGGAGAAAATTTGGAAGATATTACTGACAACGCCGGCTTCTACCTCACTAAATTCGAACATCCTTACCTCTTTTCGGAATTTCATTATATACATTACTTTTATAACTTGGACTTTACCTTTAAAACCCATTCAGAAATAAATAAAGCGGTTGAGAACCTCCTAGAAATTATTCCATTAGGAAGTAAATTTAATAAAGAACATGATTCTTACTTTCGATTACTAAATTTCACATTAGAAACGCAAAATGAAAAAATAAATAATTTAGCTACCCATAAAAGAAATAAAAGAGGGTTAGTGAACGGTTTAGGCACAGTACTTAAATTTGTCACTGGGACAATGGACGCAGAAGATCGTAACAGATACGATCACCTTCTGAATCAATTATCCCAGAATCAAAGAAAATTACAAACTCAAAACAATATTATTTCCCGAACTCACGATGAACTTATAAACAAAATTAATACCCAATTAGACAAAATAAGAATTAACGAACAAAATTTGGCCAATACTTTTTCGGTTATGAAACATGAAATCGCGAGAAATTCAGAAAATTTACTTATTCAAAATTTGGCGCAATTAACTTTAATATCAAATTCATTTATAAACATTTTAGAAAATCTCGAAACATCACTCACCTTCTGTAACTTAAATACACTCCACGAAAGTATAATTTCGATGAAGGAGTTACTAAAATTATATAAAGCCAACGATTTGGAAATAAATTTTAATAATTATTGGGAAGCTACATCATTTATTAAACCAGTATGTAAACTTCATTTCGGATACATCGATATAGTTTTGGAAATTGCAAACTATAAACGAACTAACCTCTCCATAGTCCAATTTATCCCATTACCTGTTTCCATTATAACAAAACAACCTATAATTATAGATGAACTATATCAGAATTTCATTATAACTAATAGCAATGTATTAAAAATTAATTACTGTATGAATATAAATTATAAATTCTTTTGTAAAACCAATAATGAAAAGGCATCACCCTGTATACAAAACTTAATTATCAAAAAGAATAACAGCTATTGTCAGTTCAATAAATTAATTCAATATCCAATAATAGTGAAAGTACCGAATACGGATACAGCTATAGTAAATGTAGAAAAAAACAATGTAATACTTTATCAATGCGAGAACACACATAAATATTTGAAAATGGGATTATATAAAATAAACAATATAAATAAATGTCTAATTAACAATAAACTAATGGTTTCAAACTCTAATTATACCAAACAAATTCCCTTATTAACCAATAAAAATTATAAATATGTTTCTATAAATAGAACCACCAAAGTTCATTCTTTATCAAAAATAGAAACGAACTATGTACAGGAAGACGAAATTGACGAAATAGATTGGTACCCTAACTATATTCAAAATTCTTTAAATACATTAATCATTATTATGTTAGTAATTATAACTTGTTTCGGGTCATTTTTTCTTTTTTCTAAATACAAAAATCATTTCGTATTTCGCTTTCCTACCAATAAGGACAAAACTGAAACCACTAGTTTGTCACAGATACCGGCCACAATTTTTGAGTCTCATCCCGAAAATCAAAATTTACCGGGCGATCCTCAAGCTTAAGGGGGGAGGAGTTAACTTTCCCACGATTCACTGCCTGCCTCCGACTTCCCCTGGACTCACCACCTTTTTGCTAGCTCAACGGAATCTCCAAGCAGAGCATATTCTCACGCTGATGGCTGATTCCATACCGCCTACACAATCACCCGCGCGCCTACTGAATAATACGAATTCAGCATTTTCAATTTATATAAAAGAGCCGTTTTGCCAGGCTTAAAATCAGTCTTAACTCACCATTCGGCAACGGGTTCACCTGCCCTCTTTTCCAAGCAGTTCGCAGTACCAGGGTAACTACTACCAAGTTCCTAACATAAATTCGGTCACTCAAGACCAAGTGCCCTCCCTCTGTCTCGAGCTAGTAAAGGAACCAAGGACTCTCAAGGTAACCCTTAATAAAAAATTGACAATTGACCTTGGTCGCTGTATCATCGCGTAACCAAGGCGAACGGTAATAACCCGTGCGAAATTTTCATCTTATTATATCAATTGTTACACGAGTATAAAACTCCCGGGCAGATAAACATTTTTTGACTTTCGGACATAAGACCCCGGTTATCCAAATTCTCCCTTTGTGTGTGTTCTCATCATAATTCACGAATGTAATGTAAAATCATGAATGTAAATTTACGTATGTAACGAACAATAAAACTTTGATTATAATAAATATTAAAACATAAATATAATAAATATTATATAAATAAAAACTTATCAATCTGTAAAACAATATATAAATAAATAATAAACATTATACATTCATGTAACAAATAACTTTATAACATTGTAAAATCAATTTTTGAATTATAAATAAAATAAAAATAAAAAATATTAAAAAGATTGATTTCAATACTAAAACCGTTCTTTCCCAAAAAATTACAAAATCATTAGATAAAAGTCAAAATTAAATAAATCACTTGCTATCCAGGAACATTAGTAAATTGAATATTAGTAAATTCAATATTAGTAAATTCACCCCAGCTCTACTCAAAAAATAAATATAGTCCTCAAAGACCCAAAAGAAAAATCAATCTTTTTAAAAAAGACATTTTTCGGGCTTAAGGTTATAACTTATTGTATACAAAATTTGGTTGAGTTTGGTACAAGAGCCTATATTTTCATTTTTTGACCCCCCCGCCACCCATTTGGGCGGTTGGTTTTTGCATTTTTAGACTTCTGGGGTCCCACTGATTATGTATACAAAATTTGGTTGAGTTTAGTACAAGGGCCTATATTTTCATTTTTGACCCCCCGCCACCCATTTGGGCGGTTGGTTTTTGCATTTTTAGACATCTGGGGTCCCACTGATTATGTATACAAAATTTGGTTGAGTTTAGTACAAGGGCCTATATTTTCATTTTTTGACCCCCCCCCCTGCCACCCATTTGGGCAGTTGGTTTTTGCATTTTTAGACTTCTGGGGTCCCACTGATTATGTATACAAAATTTGGTTGAGTTTAGTACAAGGGCCTATATTTTCATTTTTTGACCCCCCCCCCTGCCACCCATTTGGGCAGTTGGTTTTTGCATTTTTAGACTTCTGGGGTCCCACTGATTATGTATACAAAATTTGGTTGAGTTTAGTACAAGGGCCTATATTTTCATTTTTTGACCCCCCCCCCTGCCACCCATTTGGGCAGTTGGTTTTTGCATTTTTAGACATCTGGGGTCCCACTGATTATGTATACAAAATTTGGTTGAGTTTAGTACAAGGGCCTATATTTTCATTTTTTGATTCCCCTCTCCATCCATTTTGGGCGGTTGGTTTTTGCATTTTTAGTCTTCTGGGGTCCTACTGATTATGTATACAAAATTTGGTTGAGATTAGTACAAGGGCCTATATTTTCATTTTTTGACCCCCCGCCACCTATTTGGGCGGTTGGTTTTTGCATTTTTAGACATCTGGGGTCCCACTGATTATGTATACAAAATTTGGTTGAGTTTAGTACAAGGGCCTATATTTTCATTTTTGACCCCCCCCCCTGCCACCCATTTGGGCAGTTGGTTTTTGCATTTTTAGACATCTGGGGTCCCACTGATTATGTATACAAAATTTGGTTGAGTTTAGTACAAGGGCCTATATTTTCATTTTTTGACCCCCCACCACCCATTTGGGCGGTTGGTTTTTGCATTTTTAGACATCTGGGGTCCCACTGATTATGTATACAAAATTTGGTTGAGTTTAGTACAAGGGCCTATATTTTCACTTTTTGACTCCCCACTCCATCCATTTTGGGCGGTTGGTTTTTGCATTTTTAGTCTTCTGGGGTCCTACTGATTATGTATACAAAATTTGGTTGAGTTTAGTACAAGAGCCTATATTTTCATTTTTTGACCCCCCCACCCCCTATTTGGGCGGTTAGTTTTTGCATTTTTAGACTTCTGGGGTCCCACTGATTATGTATACAAAATTTGGTTGAGTTTAGTACAAGAGCCTATATTTTCATTTTTTGACCCTCACCCCCCCCCATTTTGGGCGGTTAGTTTTTGCATTTTTAGACTTCTGGGGTCCCACTGATTATGTATACAAAATTTGGTTGAGTTTAGTACAAGAGCCTATATTTTCATTTTTTGACCCTACCCCCCCCCACCCATTTTGGGCGGTTAGTTTGTGCATTTTTAGACTTCTGGGGTCCCACTGATTATGTATACAAAATTTGGTTGAGTTTAGTACAAGAGCCTATATTTTCATTTTTTGACCCTACACCCCCCCCCCCATTTTGGGCGGTTAGTTTTTGCATTTTTAGACTTCTGGGGTCCCACTGATTATGTATACAAAATTTGGTTGAGTTTAGTACAAGAGCCTATATTTTCATTTTTTGACCCTACACCCCCCCCACCCATTTTGGGCTGTTAGTTTTTGCATTTTTAGACTTCTTGGGGTCCACTGATTATGTATACAAAATTTGGTTGAGTTTAGTACAAGAGCCTATATTTTCATTTTTTGACTCACCCCCCCCCTCCATTTTGGGCGGTTAGTTTTTGCATTTTTAGACTTCTGGGGTCCCACTGATTATGTATACAAAATTTGGTTGAGTTTAGTACAAGAGCCTAGATATTTTCATCCCCCCACCCCCCTATTTGGGCGGTTAGTTTTTGCATTTTTAGACTTCTGGGGTCCCGCTGTATTATGTATACAAAATTTGGTTGAGTTTAGTACAAGAGCCTAGAATTTCATCCCCCCACCCCCATTTGGGCGGTTAGTTTTTGCATTTTTAGACTTCTGGGGGCCCGCGTATTATGTATACAAAATTTGGTTGAGTTTAGTACAAGAGCCTAGAATTTCATCCCCCACCCCCATTTGGGCGGTTAGTTTTTGCATTTTTAGACTTCTGGGGGCCCACGGATTATGTATACAAAATTTGGTTGAGTTTGGTACAAGGGCCTAGATAATTTTTTTTTAATCAAAATAGTTTCAGCCGTTTTTTGAGATATTTCGAAAAAAAGAAGCAAAAAAAAAAACACTTTTTCCTTGCTCGATTACAATACTTGACCATTACCCCCTTGTATGGTAAAGAAAAAATATTTTATTAATATTGTAAGTAGGTACATAATTATGTTTGTTTGTATTTATTTTTATCTTAATTTTTATTTACTAACCCTTTCGCACTATTTTATAAAATATTAATTTTGTGGGCTTGTTTTATTTCAGCAAAATCTTTTATTAAATCATCGTAATTTAATTTTTCACCTATTTCGTGATTACCTATAGATAAAAGTGTCCAGATTTATTAGTCGTTCCTGTAACATTCTAGTTTGTAAATAATTTTTAATTAGGGTCCCTCATCCCTCTCAAACTAGATATAGCCTTGGTATAATGTTAAAAAATAAATAAATAAATATAAAAGGAGGAGAATTCTTTGTTTTTGTTTCGTTGAGTGTTGTCCTTCCCTAAGGTGAAGGTTGAATTGCATGAGTAACATAGAAAAAAAAAGAAAAGCTCATGTCTACAGGTCCAGACAGGATTCGATGCAGAAACTTCCGTATCAGAGAGAAAATATACCTATCGCTTCGCATTCATTTAGAATTCATTTTAAATTACGAACAAAGAAAATATACCGGGTGGTGACTTGGCCGACGCAGCATAGCGATTACAATGTTAATTTTTGAATGTGCATTTATTTGCTCCCCTAATTATTTTAGAGTTAAAGTTCTTATAGGTTTTTTGTAGAGAAAAAAATACTGAATCCGAACATATTTTTGTTTTCAAATTTTGAAATTTCAGAACCGTAATAATCAACATTATAAATAATTGTATTTTTACAAAAATCACTGAGGCCATGGAATTATTAAAACAAACAAGACATTTTCATTTGTTGTTTCTATTTGACGTTTAATAGTGATGTCTTTAGTGATTATTTTAGAGCATAATTAGAATACAAAAAACTGAGCAGAATTAAAATTCTAAAAGATAATTACATCAGATTTTGTCTAATTCATAATTTAAAAGTCAAAAAAAACGATTTTAAAAATGTAGATATTTATTTAAAAAATTTAAATTCAAAACTTTTATTGTTGTCGATTGTTTAAGTTTTATTGTTTATACTAGTCTCAAAATGTATTCATATTTCTAAACTTCATCTACGTGAATCTACTATTTTTATTTATCAATGACGAATACAAAACTCAGCCCATTCAAATTTAACGAGTTTCTCATTATGGTAATCAATAAATTCTAATAAGAACTGATTTTAAAAAGTTCAAATATAACAAACGTCACTTAGAAACAACAAATGAAAATGCCTTGTTTGTTTTAATAATTCCATGGCCTCAGTGATTTTTGTAAAAATACAATTATTTATAATGTTGATTATTACGGTTCTGAAATTTCAAAATTTGAAAACAAAAATATGTTCGGATTCAGTATTTTTTTCTCTACAAAAAACCTATAAGAACTTTAACTCTAAAATAATTAGGGGAGCAAATAAATGCACATTCAAAAATTAACATTGTAATCGCTATGCTGCGTCGGCCAAGTCACCACCCTGTATATGACCTACTGCTAATTTTAGACAAATATGATATTCTAGCTACTTTGGGTTCCGTAGTCATACTAATTGAGGAGCTTATTGAAGTACGCACTTGCCGCGAGACCGATTACAATGACTATCAACCATTGCTATCGCAATTGGACACAAGTAAAAGAAATAAATTGCATCCTCTATATCATTCACGGTTGACTCTTGAGAAATACTCTAGAGATTCTCGCATTTAAATTCGGAAATTCACCGTGAATTAGCATAATTTTATTTAAATTGAAAAAATATTGGTCGGCCAATTGAGATGGGACGGGGCTCGTATAGTAATTAAATTAATACGCCACTACTTTATAAACAAAACCCCCTCACTAACTATATATTTCTCTTCCATTCTTCAAATCAAAATTTCATGAATTCCTAGAATTCCAATATACCCCACTGACAATTTTCTCTCTACTATCAAGAAACTATCTATCTTTTTGAATCTCTATTGTGTTCACCTACTATTTTCATAATCCGTTTTTGTTATGCCGATAAATAATATACTTGCGAAACTACGTATAATTTAGTCTCTATCGGTATTAGATAGTTTTATGTTTTACCATGTCTAGTAGCAAAAGTTCGCTAGAATTATCGAATAATTGTTTAATAAATATCCATTAATCTTGCATATTATATGTTAAATCTAACAAAGATAAACTTTGAAGTCGAGTGTAGAGCAAATATTCTATTTAAATTGAAAGTTTCTTTTTGACGGAGAGTAGAAGAATTTTTATGAATTAAAGGAGACAATAAAAGAGTCATAAAGAGAAACAAAAGAGGTTAAATCCTCTAGCTATGGGTAAATAAACATGCACACATACAGCAAGTAGGTCGAGATGATATATTCGTATATATTATTTATATTTTCGATGAATCAAACAAATAAATAATATATATACAGATATATCACTACGATATATATATGTGTGCATGTTTATTTGCATCGTTGCAGGACAACCTCTTTGTTTCTCTTTAGAAGCAACAACTCTGGTAATTTCGGCAAAACAAAACTTTTCATTAAATCAATAAAAGAGTGTCTTTTCTGCTGGAAAATTAATTATTACTTGTACCATACAGAAAACCACCAAATAAAAAAATTGGGCAAAACCATGGCTTTTTACTTCGGTCTACAAAAAAGCCCCTAGTTAGTGATCATCGAAAAAATTATATTTTTCGAGATAATAATTGTTTTGTCAAAACGTCTGTTAGTTCACATGTGTTACCAAATTTTTGTGAACGCTACTAGCTCAAAAACTAATGTGAATATCAAAACGAAATTTCGCATGTAGTTTTGGTGAATTGAGATTAAGACGCTGATTAGATTTTGATTGGGCATATCGACACCCAAAATTATGGGAGGGGGGGGGGGGTTAAGATTTAAATTATAATATTAAACTAAAAAAAAGAAAAATGTAATATACTATAAAAATAAACATATAATAAAAAAGAGAGTTATCATTTTTCTTCTGGGGCCAAAATTTGGGGGGGGTTCAAAAAAATCAAACTATTAATATAGGTACTTACCTAAGCCCTAGACCCTTTAATCGATTTGTTCGAAATTTCCCATATTGACCCTATATAACCTTATAAAAATGACTCAGTATGTGAAATGATCGTGACCAAAATAATGGAGGGGGGGGTGGGGGGAGGGCGTTTAAAATATTTCCAAACAAAATGGAAGAAAAGTCTCATAAATAAACTTAGATACTGTATTAGTAATTGATAATGGACTCAAAATTAAGAGGGGGGGGGGGGGGGTTCTTTCGTAAATAGTTATAAATTATTTTAATTCAATATTAATTATAAGAGAGGGGGAAGGTGTGTGGTAAAGTCATGTGGATGGCTACATCAGTTTATTTTAATTTATTTTTCCAGCAGAAGACACACTGTTTGTCTGCTTTAAAAAAAATAAAACCGACTTCAAAAAAATTAAATGCAACATATAAAATAATGAGAACTCAGGAATCAAATAAAATGCACTAAAAAGTATAAAAAAATAATAATCTAATTTAGTTACAACTAAACGATGAAATTGTTACATGAAATTACTTTATGAAGTAGGTGCCAAACATATACATTTTATGAATCGAACTCGACAGATCCTACTTAGTACACAAAGAGAAACAAAGTTTGTCCTCTGCTTGATGCAAATAAACATATCACACATATAAATATCGGTGATGATATATCTGTATATATATTATTTATTTGTTTGAGGACTATAGTTTCGTAAGACTTGGTCTTCATCATCAGTCTTTCTTCAATTATGAATGATCTTTCATGGAGTCAATATCATATGGATATGGATATATAAACTTGGTGAAAACCAAGTTTTCAATATCCATATGATATTGACTCCATGAAAAAACATTTATAGCCTTGAAGAAAGACGATGATGCAGCCGGGGTCTTCGAACTATAGTCTCAAAACAAATAAATAATTCATATATATACCCAGATACAGTCATCTCGATATATATATGTATATGTGTGTATGTGTGTGTACATCAAGGATAACCTTTTTGTTTCTTTGTGAATCAACTGCTCTGCTACTCTCGGCAAAACAAAAACTTTCCTACTTAGTACGTTTGGCGGGTACTGTTGTTTATATAGTTAGTTTAGCACCGACTTCAAAAAATGATTTCATGTAATATTTCATCGTTTAGTTGTAACTAAATTAGATAATTATTTTATACCTTTTAGTGCATTTTATTTGATTTTTGAGTTCTTATTATTTTATTTGTTGCATTTAATTTTTTTGAAGTCGGTTTTATTTTTATTTTTATAAAAATTATTATTTTTTCTTTTTAGTGATGTTATTAATAGTGACTTAATGCAATACCTTGCATGCATCTCGTAAGAGAAAGCGTCGGGCGAATGAATCAAGAAAATGGTATAAATTTTTATTAAACCAATTATTTTACATGAATTTATGCATACATTGTATTTTGAGCTTCGACTCCGGAGATTTACTTCTCCACCATCGGCTGTCCTGGGATCATCTTTTTAGTCCTTGTTTTTAATAAGAGGAAAAAACTAATTAAATAAAAAAACCTCTTTTCCGATAATTATTCCAATTCCATTATTTTCCAGAAAATGATAATAAAATTTAAGTAATTTATAAATATAGAAATTATCTCGAAACGTTTGCGGGTGTTAAATGAACGTTTTAGGATTTTTTTATAAAAGATTTTATTTATAATTTTGATTATTTGCTTATAAGAATTGGAGATTTACGTTATTTCGTCATTGATCATATCATCAGAACTTGACTAAATTAATATGGGACCACCCCTAAAAAACCGCTTTTCCAAAAAAGAATCATCGAAATCCATGTGGCAAAAAGTTCTCGGTGAACATACATAAAATAAATAAATAAATAGTACGGTATCTTGACTATCTTGGAGCTATACTGATCCAAACGCAGAAAGAATCATTAAAATCGGTTTATAAACAAAGAAGTTATGCATGAACAAACATAACAACAAAGGTCAAATACCAATGAAATTTATATTTTTACCAATCGGAAACTAGACTGAACCCAATGCAAAAAAATAATGCAAATCGGTTCACAATTCGCGAAGATATCAAGTAACATTGACAAAAAAAAAATCAGTCTAATTGAGAACCTCCTCCTTTTTTGAAGTCGGTTAAAAATATTCTATTCTTGAAATAATGCATAGATTTGATAAAAATTTTATTCGAAAATGTATTCTCTATCCTTTCATTTTAATTCCTTAGAGTGAAAAAAAATTGCGTCATGTGTTATTCCGGATCGAAACTTGTCGAGACATGTCCATTTCCTACTCTTTACTTTCAAATCCGTTGGACGAGCTGTTGCAAGTTGAAAAAGAATTAAGACTCTTTGGTTCATCTTTACGTTTACAATATCTGAGTGTCAGGGTGTGGTGATATTTTTTTATATCTTTACCCCAAAAATCAATATGAATATCAAAACTTAATTTAATATTTAATTTTAATAAAATTTAGGGAAAGCGGTATGTGTTTATAGTGAGACATATTAAACACATGAGTTTTTTTAACGGGTAATAGTGGTGTTTCAGAAGTAAAAAAAAAAGTTAAAAAAATTAATAATTCCTTATTAATTCCTTCAAATTATATACCGAGGTGAGTTTTTTATCTTGAGACAGTCCTATAACTCAATAACAGTGCATTATATGAAAAAAGTTTCAAATAAAAGTTTATTTATATCAAGGGAAACTAAAAATTATGGAATTGTTTGTCTACCTCTGTTTTTTTAAATGGAAACATATTTTTTTAAGTGTACTTAATTTACAAAAAAAACTGAACAACTTTCATAAGAACAATTTTTTATACATCATCAAATAATAAAAAAGTACCTGGAGCCACCGAGCGATGCACGGTAACGACTGACCCCCCCCCCCCTCCCGAAACCACACACCTCGCCCCACCAATGCACCCCCACTCCGCGCCTCCAACCCCCGGACCCCCCACAACTGCACCCCATCTCCTGCACCTCCACATCCACCACACCCCGCACCCAGTTTTTGCATTTCTAGCTTTCTAATGGTCTACATATTATGTGTATATTTGTTTACCCGTACACCAATTTGCCCACATTCGTTCATATTGATAAACATTATAAAAAAATAAATAGGAAAAAAATAATAAAAAAAATAATCGTATAGGATCTGAAATAAAAACATAAAATTAAATAAGATTTGTTTCCAAGTTATATAAAAAAAAGCCACTTCAACCACTTTATTTGTAAACACACCTGTTTTGTTATGATTTAGACACCTGTTAATTAAAAACAAACAAAAAATTTATAATTTTAATATATATATTAATATTTGCTATAACCTATTAGTGGGTTTTAAAATTAAAAAACCAATTAAAAATAAATGATAATTGAAAAAAATGTAAATAAACTTTTTTATTGAGATTTTCATCTATCAATAATTACTTTAATTAAGAAAAGATCAATTAAGATTAAATTTGTTAGAGGTCCAGACCCGGCAGATTGCTTTCTCATCCTCAAAACTTATTAATAGAATTTGTTTTCATCAAAATCGGTAGAGCCGTTTTCAAAATAGAACACAGAACATCCTCCAAAACTTGTTAATAGAATTTTGTTTCATCAAAATCGGTAGAGCCATTTTCAAAATAGAACTAAGATACAAATATATAAATATATAAACAAATATACAAACAATTTTTGCTCGTTTAATAAGAGTAGATATTGAATCAATTATTAGATCTCGAAAAAAATTCTAATAATTATTTTTAACAATCATTCATTCAACTTAATTATTAAATAATAATGATCAAATAATTAATTATTAAATAAATAATTTAATAATAATTTAATAATTTTACGACACTGTTCTGAGACATTCCAGAGTGTATCGCAAGTCTTTTGGATGAATTCCAGTTCCAATTTCGTTATTTTGGCCTGATTCAGTTTATTCGTAGCCTTTACATTTCTTGTTTTTTTTAAACAGATTTGCAACACGATAAATTGAAGCTTGTGATGGGTGTATTCCTATCAGATAAACGTTCGGCATTCATTTCAATGGCAACACTACAACACTTCTTTCACATTCACAGCATAAATTAAGACCATTTCAATTCTGTCTTCAACAAAAAATGCTCCATTTGTATTATGGTAATACAATATAACTATCTACTGGATTGACACGAGAAATAAACTTTTTTAAACTCAAGAATTTTAAGTAGTTCTATTAAGTAGAAAATAATCTCTTAAATCTGAGTAATAACGAAGTTTTAATATCATTATAAACACTTATTTTCATTGTTGTGACTTTTCGATTTAATAATTATTTATTTAATAATTAATTATTTTATCATTATTATTTGATAATTAAGTTAAATAATTGTTAAAAATAATTAATATTATAATTTTTTGAGATATAATTAATTTAATATTTTTTATTATTTGATGTCGTATAAAAAAATAGTTCTAATGAAAGTTGTTCAGTTTTTTTTGTAGATTAAGTAAACGTATAGAAAAATATAGGGTTCTATTTAAAAAACAGAACGTAAACTCGAAATACCCTTGAAAGCTTGTTCTAGATTCGACAAAGAATAGCGTAGTTTAGTTGCCCCTCTGATATAAATAAACTTATATTTGAAACTTTTTTTCATATAATGCACTGTTTTTGAGTATAAGACTGTCTCAAGATAAAATACTCACCCGGTATATATATTTTTTGAGTTTTATTTTTTCTCTATTCATTTACGTTCCATATACGTTTAAAGTCTTTTGTTAAACTCCTGATGATGGGCTCATAACCGAAATTTGTATAGAGAAAAATAAAACTCCAAAAAAAAAAAAAAAAAAAAATAAATAAATAAATCTTTATTTCTCGACCTGCTTAGAGGCACAAGTCCTCGGTGGCTAGGTCCTCCAAACATCAATACAATCTAGCTACAATACATTAATAAACATCAATACAAATTAATTACAACAATTTAACAAATAATAAACAAGTAAAAAAAAAGAAGAAAAAAATAGAAATGTATGCTCATTAACAAATAACATGACCATAGATTTCCATCAAAAGACAAAAAGTAATTTAAAAATTCCGCGCAAAAACCCGATACCAGGAGCAAGCGACGCATTAGCCATCCCGGCATTTGCCATAAGTTGTTAAGGAAACCTGGTCAAAACCTTAACAAGGATGAGTATGACCTCTCTCTACCTCACCTAATCTCTGCTTGTGAGAACTAAATAAAATTTTGCACAACTCTAGGACATTAGGACTTGACAAAATTTATAATTGATTTAATCATAGGGGGCAGAGGACTATAATCCCAAGTAGTAACAGACAGACTGTTCCACAAATCAATGCCAGATCCTACAAATGAATGTAAACCGATATTTTTCAAGAATCTTGGCTTACGAATCTTTTTTCTATGATCAGCTCTACCTAAATAACTTGGTTCCTGAAATCTATTCGTTATTTCCCTCCCAACTCCTAAAACCCTTATAGGCTTTGAAAATCACTTTCAATTTAGCCCATTCCCTTCTCTCCAATAAGCTAGACCATCCTAATTCATTAATCATTGAAGTGACACTACTAAACCTATCAAATTTACCAAAAACAAATCTAGCCGCCCTCCTTTGTACCATATCAATTTTTCTCTCTAATCGTTGTGGATGTTTGTCCCAAACCACAGAACAATACTCTAAATTAGGTCTTACATAAGTTAAATAAACTTTTGACTTGACTTCTCTAGATGTACCCTTCAAAATTCTACCAAACATCCCCAATTTCCTATAAGCCTTATTGACTATATAACTAATATGCATGTCCCACTTTAAATTTGCCTGAATATGTATGCCTAAATATTTATAAAATTTAGATTCATTGATAAAATTAAAATTTTAATTTCTTTAACTTTTAATTGTGAAACACCACTATAACCCGTTAAAAAACCCCTGTATTTAATTTTAGTTTTAATGAGTAGATCAAGAAGTTGCTTGTTTTGTTGGCAAGATGGATAGGCCGATTTAAATTAAAAACAATTTTAATTTTTTCAGAATTAAGTTAAAGCGCTGATTTATATATCATATAAATAAAAAAATATTCAAGTTTATATAATTTCTGAGTCGTAATTACGTATTATTCCATTTAAATACCCAACTATTAAATTTAACAATTCCACTATTTTACTCAAATAACAACATTTTAATAATTTACTTATTGGTGTTTGGTTCGAATAGCGGCATCTTAACTATTATTATATATCTAGAGTTGCTCCAAAAATATTAGAATACTTAAAATACGTATATCATTTATTCATATTGAGCAGAGATCGATTTGGCCATAATTAACTTCACCATGTGTTCATATCAAATATAATTTCTTAACTATAAATATATCGTTTTTTCAGTGTAGGTAACATGTAATCGTAACTTTGAATGCGTTAGAGGTTAGACTCTCCTGTTCAACGGCTGGGTTCTCTACCATAAACGCGCCCATCGATAATCAAGGTAGAGGTATTCGATGAACAATTCTGCCAATATCGAGGTCATACGGAATTGAATTTTTGTACAAATAATTCAGTTGAATGAATCGAGAGTTTTGATCTCTTAATCATCAAATCACAAAACAGAGAAATATTTTCCAATAATTTCCATTGGAACAGGATGAAGAGGAGAATGAATGAATGAAAGTGGACATTTCGAAAACAGCTAATAGCTTTTATTAAATCTCGCTGGATTCTTTCTTGTTTGTGCTAGTTTGACGGCGTGGGTGAAATTCACCAGTCTCTGGTCTCTCTTTCTCTTGGGATGGATGACGCAAATGCAACAGGACCTCACAGGATACAATTTTTGTTTTTGTTTTCGATTGAAATGTTACTTATTCAAATTAAAGGGCTGGATTAAAAAATAAACTGTTGTGGCCATCCACCTGACTTTACCATACACCTTGCCACTCTCTTATATTTAATTATTATCATTTCCGTCCATAATTTAGTTTATAATTTGAAAGTTTATATTGGGAAAATAAGGACAAGTTTTTTATGTGTGACTTTTTTATTTATCCACCAACGTTTCGTCGACTTTGCCGACTTCTTCAGGGCTTCTATAATTATAAGAACATTCTTGATATTAATTTACAAAAGTACAGTCAGAATCCAAAAACATACATGTATCAATAGTTTACCTACCAAATAGTCATGTCACACATTCGTTTAAATTTTCTTATTACCTTCGTTACCATTGAAGGCCATCAGAATACAATTTTCAAAAGATATTTGGCACATTAACAAAAAACACAAATTTTTTCTCTTTTTAATAACAACCTTATCAATACAGAAGAGTAATCACTTCTTACAAAAAAATAGAATAGAATATTTTTACTTTTTATCCCTATATACAAAAATCTCAACCTCGAATAAATTAAACTTATATATTAATAAAATACATGTCAACGACACCAGTCAAGTTATTATTAGATGAAAAAAATATCCATTAGAAATCTATTTTTATCTTCAACATCTAATTACATTTATTTTTGAAATTTTTTTATATTATTATTTATTTTTTAACTTTTTATTTTTATCTTTATACCTGTCTAGCAGAAAACTATATATGCCACTTAAATTCTGGGTGTCTGTTCTAAAATTCACTGTATCATTTAACGAAATGTGAATCATTTCACTTATTGTTCTTTTAAAATACACTGGTTCAAAATCTAATATTAATGTGTCCTCAAACTTGAATTGATGATTTAGATCAAAATGATGGGTAGCTAGGGCGGTTTTGTCATTTTTTAAAATATTAGACACTCTACAATCATATATATGTTGTGTTAATCTTTTTTTTAATATTGCGATGTCTGTCCAGTTAGAACAGACACCCAGAATTTAAGTGGCATATATAGTTTTCTGCTAGACAGGTATAAAGATAAAAATAAAGAATTAAAAAATAAATAATAATATAAAAAAATTTCAAAAATAAATGTAATTAGATGTTGAAGATAAAAAATAGATTTCTAATGGATATTTTTTCATCTAATAATAACTTGACTGGTGTCGTTGACATGTATTTTATTAATATATAAGTTTAATTTATTCGAGGTTGAGATTTTTGTATAAAGGGATAAAAAAGTAAAAATATTCTATTCTATTTTTTGTAAGAAGTGATTACTCTTCTGTATTGATAAAGGTTGTTATTAAAAAGAGAAAAAATTTGTGTTTTGTTAATGTGCCAAATATCTTTTGAAAATTGTATTCTGATGGCCTTCAATGGTAACGAAGGTAATAAGAAAATTTAAACGAATGTGTGACATGACTATTTGGTAGGTAAACTATTGATACATGTATGTTTTTGGATTCTGACTGTACTTTTAGTAAATTAATATCAAGAATGTTCTTATAATTATAGAAGCCCTGAAGAAGTCGGCAAAGTCGACGAAACGTTGGTGGATAAATAAAAAGTCACACATAAAAAACTTGTCCTTATATTTAATATTGAATTAAAATATTATAATTTATATTTCATTATTCGTGTCCATGATTAATAATTAACGGAATCGTAGGGAGTTGGACAAGACTTTAAATTAAATTAAATACAAGTTTTGATTAAATATGCCATACGTTTTGTTGCTGTTTTGCAACTTCTTCAGTGGCTCATTTATTAAACTTATTTGTCAGGATTTTTTACTACGAGAAAAAACATTTCAAAAAGTATTCTTTTTTCTATCACAATTCATTCAATTCATCAACTAACATAAAATATAAACCTTTTAAACAAATTAATTGTTTTTTGTCAAAAAACTAAAAGAATCAAATTGAACAAAGAAATTTTTATTAATAATAAAATTATTAAAAAGAAATTTTTGATTTAGTTGCAAAACAGCAACGAAACGTATGGCATATTTAATCAAAACTTGTATTTAATTTAATTTAAAGTCTTGTCCAACTCCCTACGATTCCGTTAATTATAATTTATCTTATCTCATTATATTAAACGAGCAATTCTTCTATTTATATGTATAGAATCGGTTTCCCGAAAATGACTCTAACGATTTGGATTAAATTCACAGGTTAAGGGGTTTTTGTGTTGGACATTTCGATCTGTCACGGTCTCATCTTCGGCTACGTTGTTTTTAATGGCTTTTTTGTTAATTGAAATAATTATTCACAGGTGGTTGTTTGAATAAAAATTTATAATTACATTTTTATTCAATTTCCTTTTAATAAAATTAATTGGTTTTTTTATTTTAAATTTCACTAATAGATCATTATAAATATTATTATATATTAGAATCTGCCAATTTAATTGATTAAAGGTATTTTTCTATAAAATAATTTATTAGAATATCAATTTCATTCTCTTAAATAATCCGACAATTCAAAGGATCGTACCTCCTTCTTCAGGATGTAAAAGGATCAACAAAAGAACCTCTAGATGTATATTAATATTATTTTTAATTGCAATTCCATTCAAAACTTTCTGTCCAGTGATACGTCATCTGGATGATGGCCAAAGCGGGTGAAAACGTTGATAAAAATATAAATTAAATTTTACTTCAATTTTATTTTATTTTGGCTGCGATTAAAAATTGACCTATTTACCTGAACTTAAAATTAAAAATAATATTAATATATAGCATCTAACTGAAACAAAAATTACCTAGCATCGCTCGCTGTTCGAGGTACTATTAATTAATTATACAAAAGTTTGTATGATTGAAACGATTGTTGGGAAAGTAATCTGAACAATTCAACCCAACAACTTTCGGTTGAAACGTTTCCAGTGTTCCATTTCGTCATTTTTTTTGGTGTATTGTAGTTAGAAATATGGAAATACTCATCAAATACTTTTGTTTCTTGAATTTACTTAATATATATGTTTTTTTTTATTTGTTTCCGTGGGTTCTGAAAACGGGATATTTCAGCGTCCCGAAGCTCTATGATTGGGGAGAACGGGACAGGCTTCATAAAAATGTGACGGCCCCGTTTAAAACGGGACGTATGGTCATTGGTCACTTTACTTTTGCGGGGCCCGGGGCAAATCTGAAATCGCTGGTGTTCCAGGTACTAATTATTTACGAAAAGAACCCCTCTCTTAATTTTGGGCACATTATCAATTAATAATGCCTCCTTTTAATTATAAAACAATTTTATTAGAAATAGCACCTTTCTTCGATTTTTGTTTGAAAATATTTTTGACCCTCCTCCCCCCAATTTCACATAGTGAGTCATTTTCATAAGATCGTATAGGGGCCATGTGCAAAATTTCATCTTCCATTAAAGGTTTTAAGACTTATATTGATAGTTCTAATTTTTTCAACCCCCCCACCCCTATTTCGGCCTCCGAAAAAATAATAACTCTGTATTAAAATCTTATCATTTTAATTCTCCCCCCCTACCCACTTAATTTTTGGTTCGATTTAAACCAAAATCTAATCAGCTCTTAATCTCAATGTACCAAAACTACATATGAAATTTCGTTTTGATATTCACACTAGTTTTTGAGCTAGTACGTCCACAAAAATTTGGATACTAACGTACTAAAATTTTGACAAAAAGTAAGTATCTCGAAAAATATAATTTTTCAATGATCACTTATTAGTGCTTTTTTGTAGACCGAAATAGCATGGTTTCGCTCAATTTTTTTAATCAAAATAGTTTCAGCCGTTTTTGAGATTTAGTTATCGAAAAAAAGAAGCAAAATAAACTGCAATGGATCGTTGCTAAACTTTATCCAAATTCATTTGAAATATTAATATGTTTGTTCCTTTATTATTAATCAGATATCACTTGCAATTTGTAGTTCATGTTGACATTAATTAAAAATAATTCTCATTTAATAGTCGAGGAATAACCATTCTACATTGGATTTTTGACATTTCGGTTATTATTGTAACCATTGCTGAAGACATGGAGGAATCGACTTAACATCAAAAATAGCCACCGATTCTCATCTATTACTTGAGGAATAACAATTCTACATTAGGTTTTTGACGTTTCGATTATTATTGGTAACCATTGCTGAAGACATGGAGGAATCGACTTAAAATCAAAAATAACGATCGATTCTCATCTAATACTAGACGAATAACCTTATTGCATTCCATTTTTGATGTTTTGACCATTAATGGCAACCTCTACTGAAAACGTGGAAGAATCGACTTAAAATCAAAAAGACTAAATTCTTTTTTGGTAAACAACTCAAGTTTTTCGTCTAGTATTAGATAAGAATCGATCGTTATTTTTGATTTTATGTCGATTCCTCCATGTCTTCAGCAATGGTTACCAATAATAATCGAAACGTCAAAAACCTAATGTAGAATTGTTATTCCTCAAGTATTAGATGAGAATCGATGGCTATTTTTGATTTTAAGTCGATTCCTCCATGTCATCAGCAATGGTTACCAATAAAAACCGAAATGTCAAAAATCCAATATAGAATGGTTATTCCTCAAGTATTAGATGAGAATCAATCGCTATTTTTAGCATTTCACAGAGAAAGCCTATCCACTCTTACTTAGTTAGGTTAAATGAGTCCTATATTACCATAAACAGATCAAATGAATAAATTTTAAAGAATTCAAAAATCTTACTTTAGAGTAAAGTACTTTAAAATATAATTTTACTAAAAACTTTATTTAACCTTTTTTGTCGGCCCCAAGGTACTTAATTAGGATATTAAATTTCATCAAAATTGGTTAAGTCATTTTAAAGATATTTAGAAAAAACTAAAAAAGTACTGAAATAAATAATGTTGTATAATACCAATGTTTGTGGGCCGATATGTACCAAAAACTAATCAGCGCTTCATTTTGTTAAAATGATGGTAGGTTTTCAATTTCATTTCAATCGGTGCAAAGGTGTGGAAAAAATCGTGGACGAAAAAAACGATAACATCCATCCATCCATCCATCCATCCGCACGCACTTCCAAAAAAAATGGCACTTTTTGGCCTCTCGACGAGATTCAGGTAACTTTTGGCAAAACCGCCACGTGCTAAAATTCAATCTCATTGAATACTTCAATTTGTGACCTTAATTGAGTCCATGGGTTCCGTAGTTTTTACCTGAAGACCCGTTGAAGTCGCGCTTGCCGCGCGACCGATTGCAATACTTTCTCCCATGCTTCGCATTGGATAAAGTAAAAAACAAACACTTTTTCCATGCACGATTATAATACCTGACCATACCCTCCCTGAATAGTAAAGTAAAAAAAAAAACGAAACGTAATGCATGATCTAATCGTAAAATTGGACCGATTTTAGACATGACGTGTTGGTGTCAGGTCAGCCCACTCCTCACGGAACTAAAGGAGACAGCGCGGGATTTGTAAGAAAACATCAAAGTGGATGATCTCTGATGGAGAATGGTGAAAAAGAATTTTATAAAAATACTAGGAATACCTGAGATTTAGCGATTATTTTAAATATGCACAGTTTTTAAATCGGACTTTTTTCATTTTAAGGTAAAAATAAATATTTCAGTCGTTAAAAAAAGAGAAGATCTCACCCATCATAAAAAAATAAATAAAAATTTTTCAAGAAAAAATAAAACCGACTTCAAAAAGATTAAATGCACTAAAAGGTATGAAATAATTATTATCTTATTTAGTTACAACTAAACAACGAAATATTAACATGAAATTACTTTTTGAAGTCGGTGCCAAACAAACTATACCTATAAGCGAGCATACCCACCAAACGTAGTAAGTAAGATCCGTCGAGTGCGATTCATAAAAGGTATATGTTTGGAACCGACTTCAAAAAGTAATTTCATGTTAATATTTATGTCGTTTTGTTGTAACTTAATAAGATAATAATTATTTTATACCTTTTAGTGTATTTTGTTTGTTGCATTTAATTTTTTTGAAGTCGGTTTTATTTTTCTCAAAATTTTGGTGAGTTTGGTAAATGGCAAAGATTTTCATTTTTTGACCCCCCCCCATTTTGGGCGGTTAGTTTTTGTATTTTTATACCTCATGGGGTCCACTGATTATGTATACGAAATTTGGTTCAGTTTGGTATGTGGCCAAGATTTTCATTTTTTGACCCTGCACCCCCCCCCATTTTAGGCGGTTAGTTTTTGCATTTTTAGGCTTCTGGGTGTTCACTGATTATGTATACAAAATTTGGTTGAGTTTTCTCAAACGACCTAGATTTTTAATTTTTAACCCCCCTTCCACCCCCTTAATTTTGGGTCGATATGCACCAAAATCTAATCAGCTCTTAATCTCAATGGACCAAAACTACGTCTGAAATTTGGTTTCGATATTCACACTAGTTTTTGAGCTAGCTCGTCCACAAAAATTTGGGAACGCACGGACTAACAGACTAACAGACATTTTTACAAAACAATTATTATCTCGAAAAATGTAATTTTTTCGATGTTCACTTATTAGAGCTTTTTTGTAGAGCAAAATGCAATGGTTTCGCTCAATTTTTTAATCAAAATAGTTTCAGCCGTTTTTTATATATTTTGAAAAAAGAACTAAAAAACCCACTTTTTTCATGCACGATTACAATACTTGACCATACCCTGTATGGTAAAGTAATTAAGAGAAACAAAGGTACTTTTTATCCAAGGAAAATTTAATAAACCAGTGATGTAAGTAACTAGTATTTGAAATCCTGAAGAAGTCGACAAAGTCGATGAAACGTTAGTTGAAAAATAAAAAAATCCACACAACACTTGTCCTTAGTTCCCATTATAAACTCCCATAATATTAATTATGGACAAAAACGATAATAATAATTTAGTAATAGTGGAAATTTATTTTAAAATTAATTTAATTTAAATTTCTTTCGAAATCAAACTGTCCACGATGTGAAGCTACACAAGCGCCTAAAGCTTTATGCTTTACGCCTGACATTACTCCTCTGGATTTCTTCCTGTGGAGGTATGTTAAGGACAAGGAAGGTTCTCTCTATCAAACTGACAACTCTGGACAGCTTCGTGAGAGGATTCGAGCTGCTATTGAGACAGTTAAGCCACAGATGCTACAGGCGACCTGGAGAGAAATCGACTATCGGTTAGACATCCCCCGTACCACTCGTGGGGCACATGTAGAAATGTTGAGATTACACCAACAAAAAATCCTAACAATGTGTATCCATTGTTGTATCAAACTTCTTAATGCATAGAAACCATGTAGTATTACAGACAGTTCAAATTAGAATTAAATTAGGTTGGATTTGGTGGTGTTTCACAAGGAGAAAAATCAAAATACAAAGATTTTTTTAGTTTACTCTATATATTTCGAGCTCTAACTCATCGTCAGGGGAACATTGACTGAAGATAACATAAAATAATGAACAGAATTTATTTTAATTTTAATATGATGGACAGTTATTTATGACTTAGTGTAAATATGAAAGAATTATCAGGGGATGGGATGGCCTTAGAGCCGAAAGAACAGATGGAGCGGACAGAGGGCTAAACGGGAATAAAGAAAAGATATTTATACTTGGAAGTTGCCGAAAATTATGTATGTCCCATAAAGGAGGGCAATAAACTATGGAATGTGATGAGGGTGCATAGTGAAAACTTCCATCTATTATTTTCTTTAAAAAAAAAAACTTTATTTCCATTCACCACTCAGCTACCCTATAGTTAATATGTTTTGCAAACTTAATATTACCCCCGCATTCTATAACAGGAATAACCTTTCATCCATATTGGTTAACAATAAAATCGATATAATTAAACCAATAACAAAGAGTGGTGTATATAAATTGCAATGTAATGACTGTCAATCGTTTTATATCGGGCAAACAGGTAGATCTTTCAATCAACGTCACGTTGAACATATGAGATCTCTTCGCAATCTACAGGTGAATAGTTTGAACCCAAATGCCCCCCTCTAAGTTATAACTCGGCTTTTGCAGATCATTTGTTTGACCACAACCATTCACCTTCATCGACCAACCTCCCTTTACATTTCATTTCAAAAAGCAGGAAATTAGATTTGTTTGAGTCAGCTGAAATTAAAAAGGCCATACAACTTAATCAAAACATCTTGAACAATCAAACAGACATCAAAACTTCACCAATAATTGACATCTTAATCAATGATATTTAATTTGAATTGGAATGTGATGAGAATGTATGGTGGGTTTATTTTTTTTTAAATAGAAAATAATAGATGGAAGTTTTCACTATGCACCCTCATCACATTCCATAGTTGATTGCCCTCCTTTATGGGACATACATAATTTTCGGCAACTTCCAAGTATAAATATCTTTTCTTTATTCCCAGTTTAGCCCTCTGTCCGCTCCATCTTTTCTTTCGGCTCTAAGGCCATCCCATCCCCTGATAATTCTTTCATATTTACACTAAGTCATAAATGACTGTCCATCATATTAAAATTAAAATAAATTCTGTTCATTATTTTATGTCATCAACGATAATTATAGATAATTAATAATTAAAATATAGATTCAAATTTTCTTAGAAAATCATAAGATGCTGTCATCTATTAAATCCGACGGAATGGATTATTTTTAATTAAATGTCAGGAATCGAACCCGAGTGCCAGTAACAGCAATCCAGGCCATCTGGCTCACCTGTGAGGTGCGAACCCATCTGACATATGTAAACGCGTTAAATAATAATTCAATTTTCAATTAATACTTAACAATATTTCATATGTAAATACGTACATAGGTTACACATATATAAACCATTTTACAGTTATCTAGTTCACTGAACTACATAATATAATTTGAATATTAAAATATTACATGCTCTAAAATAGCGATAATTCCTCAACTATTTCGACGGGTATATAGGTTTGTACATTTATGTTTATTTGCAAGTTATGCTGTCTATCTATGTTTGTTTGCTTGTTTGTTCAGCCGCATTCCAACATTTTTAAATCGTTTGAGAATATAAAACAGAGTTGTTGACCTCCTATCAAGTTCTAACTTGTTTGTTGTGATTTCTGCGTATAAACGGAACATGATATTCGAGAATTGAACGTCGGAAAATAATCTCAAAACAAAAAAAAAAAGGAATATATAATATGATACTAAGATAATAACTAACAAGCAAAAAAGTTAATTGAAACAAACAGGGAAATTTATACTGTTACCAGCTGCGAAGCCTGCCTTCGGCGGACATTTTGCTGGCCAGAGAGTTATACCCCTTGGACTCCATAATGGGTTTTAAAATACTAATTAAAATTTACAAATTAATGGTTATTATATTAATAGTCCAGGCAAATTACGTGAAAAAATGGCATAAACAGGAAATAATTCCCGGTAAAGATTTTATTGCTGGAATACCTTTATTGGTACTCCAATATTACCACCCTAAGTTTCCCCCCAAATCTGTATTGTGGAAATTTTTCTACGCACCTCAAAATGAGAAAATTTCGGAATTTTTTCAGTTTTTCTTGAATAACTCTAAAATGGCTTATCAAATCAAAAATATATTTATTAGATAAATTAAAGCTCTTTAAATTAGCCGTAAAATGATAACAATTTCATCTATTTAGGTTTAGTAGAACCGGTACTAGCGCCTGTCAAAAAACAGCCCCCGGAATCACTTACTTACTTTTTTCGTTTTTCCCCATTTTGACCATGAAGAAGCACGTTTTCGACAAAGATGACTCTATACAAATTTGCTACAATGTAAACAAAGTTTCATTGCAATTGGATAATGACAACCCGTGCCGCAATGAGGTTGAAGTTTTAAATTTTTTGCGAAAAATCGTAGTTTTTCCTTTATAAAATGAAAACCACTGATCCTACAAACTTAATTTCTATCTCATTCTCTAGTAAATTCTGTACGACTTGAACGTTTATTTGGACTACTTTTTTGATAAAACTCTTAGATTTATAGATATCCAGCATTTTACAAGATGTTTTTGAGGATTCGAATCATATCCTTTCCGGAAAATGTGGAATATCTATAAATCTAAGAGATTTATCAAAAAAGTGGTCCCAATAAACGTTCCAGGTCAACAAAATTTGCTAGAGAATGAGATAGGAATCAAGTTTCTAGGATGAGTAGTTTTCATTTTATGGAGGAAAACTTTGATTTTTTGCAAAAAGTCAAAAGTTCAGCCTCAAATCGGCACGGGTTACCATTATCCAATTAAGATGAAACTATGTTTACACTGTAGTTTAGAAATGGATAGATTCATCTTTGTTGAAAACGATGCTCCTTCATGGTCAAAATGGGGAAATATCGAAAAAAGTACTAGTTTTGAGGATATTCAGAAGTGATCTGTTTTTTGACAGCCATTAGTACCGGTATTACTTAACCAAAATAAATGAAATTGTTATCACTTTTTACGCGTAATTTAAAGAGCTTTAATTTATCTAAAAAATATCTTTTTGATTTGATAATCCGTTTTAGAGTAATTCAAGAAAAACTGAAAAAACTCCGAAACTTTCTCATTTTGAGGCGCTTAGAAAAATTTCCACTACAGAGATTTGGAGGAAAACTTAGGGTAGTAATATTGGAGTACCAATAAAGGTATTCCAGCAATAAAATGTTTACTGGGAATTATATTCTGTTAAAATCGTATAAGTATAGATAAACTCTATGATAATTTTTATTTTCGGGAAAATGTATTTATTCACGCATTTAGTTTAGAAGCTAGAGTATTCTGCATACGGAGGTTTTACTTTTTAAGGTAGTTGTTTCGCGACAATACCAGCAAAAAGTTAATGCTAGCGAATATAGAACAGACAATAAGGATTCATAGTTCATAAGGCCAAAACTTTTTGCTGTTTATGTACCAAATCTAGCCAATCCCGTGCTCGTATGACAAATTTGGCACCATTGTAAGAGATTGAATATTTTTATACATGACATTAAAATGACAGATAAAATGACTGTTAAAATACATTTTAAAGGTCGATTTATTAAACAAAAAGTTCGAAATAAACGAGTAAAGGCTGTTGCGGCAATTAATGATGAAAAAACGTGTGAAATTTGGTTTTGATATTCACACTAGTTTTTAACCGACTTCAAAAAAGGAGGAGGTTCTCTATTCGACTGAATTTTTTTTTTTTTTTTTTTTGTGCCTATGTTACCTCATATCTCCGCCAATTGTCAACCGATTTTGATAATTTTTTTGTATTGGGTCCAGTCTAGCTTCCGATTGGTCCCATTTTTTTTCGTTTTTTTTCATAGGTATTAGACCTTTTTTATTAGGTTTGTTTAGACCTAACCTCTTTGTTTATGAACCGATTTCGATGGTTCTTTTTTTATCCGAAAGGGGGTGTCTTAGGGATGGTGTCATATTAATTTGGTCAAGTTCTGATGATATGATCACTATTAATAACATCACTAAAAAGAGAAAAATAAAAATAATTTTTAAGAAAAAATAAAAACCAACTTCAAAAAATTAAATGCAACAAATAAAATACACTAAAAGGTATAAAATAATTATTATCTTATTTAGTTACAACTAAACGACGAAATATTAACATGAAATTACTTTTTGAAGTCGGTGCCAAACATATACCTTTTATGAATCGCACTCGACGGATCTTACTTAGTACGTTTGGCGGGTACGCTCGCTTATAGGTATAGTTTGTTTGGTACCGACTTCAAAAAGTAATTTCATGTTAATATTTCGTCGTTTAGTTGTAACTAAATAAGATAATAATTATTTTATACCTTATAGTGTATTTTATTTGTTGCATTTAATTTTTTGAAGTCGGTTTTTATTTTTTTCTTAAAAATTATTTGAGCTAGCTCGTCCACAAAAATTTGGTAACGCACAGACTAACTAACAGACAGACTAACAGACATTTTGACAAAACAATTATTATTTCTTAAAAAAATAAGAAAAAAAACGATTCTTTCATGCACAATTACAATACTTGACCATACACCCTGTATGGTAAAGTAAAAAAATGATTACCTATCCCCTCATCCAGAAAAAAAATTAAAATTATTTAATTTATAGAATAAAATAATGTTTTCAAATTTTTTTTATATTTTAACAAATGTAATCAACGCCTACGTTACATCTTATGAAAATTATAATTTTGAAAAAATCTAGCGCATGCGCGGTTTCTACTTTACACTCTTTCGCTGGTTAAATAAATGCGCTGTTGCCAAAATGTTTTTAGTGAGAATTTTTTTTTATACATTTTTCATCATTTATTCATTATTATCTCAGAAACTGTGTTGTAACTATGAATCAAAATTGTCTTAAAATATGTATTGGTTATTGTTTAATGTTGGTTTAGTTTTTTATAAAAATGGTAAGAACGGTTTCTTAATTATAATTAAATATGTATGTAAATTTTCCGATATCCCCTATAGTGCAATGCTAAAGAGCCCGAAAAACTCGATTTTTGAAATTAAATATCTCCGGAACTGTATTGTTCATAAATTTCGTTTTGCCACCAATCGACGCAGAAGTATTTAAATAATAATCTGTATAAATTTCAGAAAAATCCTAAGAAAACGGATTTGTCGGAACAACTACCTTAAACGGAATCCCCTAAAAAAATATGAATGAATATAATATGTGGATGCGATTTCTATGAAGATCATCGGCGAGCCTCTGCCTGGTCAAGTTCCGGTTGAAAGCGGGAGGGGAAAGGCGTTTGGCACAGAAAACGTCGTCGTCGATGACCTTGAAACGTCCTATCCATTCACTTTCCATGGATGCATCTCAAGAAGGGGCCTTACTCCATCCGGGTCTCCATTTTGCCCCTAATTTCATTGAATCCCAAACCAGTTCAAACATTCTCTGTCTCGAATTTACTATCAAGTCAGTGTTCTATCCGCACCAACTTGCAATCCTACCATAAACCACTTACTCTGCAATTTGAACACATCCTATCTCCTTTCATATCAGAAATTTAATCATCTTTTAATATAATTAATGATGTATTTATTCAAGAAACGTTACCTGACTATATTCGTTCTAAACATTGTGTAAACCTTTCAACATTCAATTAGAGATTATTTAGTATTATACAGTGTGTATCGTATCACAACGATAAACAGTGAACAGGGCAATTTACGAACGTCCTGAACATACATTTATTTTAAATAAAAGTCTTATAGTTTTCGATTTATAGACATTTTTTTGAAAATGGTTAAAATCGCTACTCTACCCTAAATAATGAGATTCTGTGGCTACAAATTTACATATTTTATTATTCTAATTTTTGTTACGCAATCCCGAATAATCCCGCTATTGATCAGAATTCAAAATAAAATCATAAGTACTATACTTTTGGAGAAAAAAAAAATTTTTGCCGGAAAATTTTCATCAGCTAACATTGAATTATCTTTAGTAAAATAAACTGCAACGGATCGTTGCTAAACTTTATCCAAATTCATTTGAAATATTAATATGTTTATTCCTTTATTATTAATAAGATATCACTTGCTATTTACAGTCAATGTTGACTTAAAATCAAAAATAGCTTGAGTTGTTTGCCATAAAAGAATTTAGTCTTTTTGATTTTAGCTCGAATCTTCCACGTTTTCAGTAGAGGTTGCCATTAATAGTCAAAACATCAAAAATGGAATGCAATAAGGTTATTCCTCTAGTATTAGATAAGAATCAATCGTTATTTTTGATTTTAAGTCGATTCCTCCATGTCTTCAGCAATGGTTACCAATAATAATCGAAGCGTCAACAATCTAATGTAGAATTGTTATTCCTCAAGTAATAGATGAGAATCAATCGCTATTTTTGATTTTAACTCGATTCCTCCATGTCGTCAGCAATGGTAACTGATAAGAAAACAACGCGGTTGCTATGGTTACTTATAAAATTTCCTCCCAAATTTTTACCATTTCACAGCGAGAAGCCTAACCATTCTTACTTAAGTTAGGTTAAATGAGCTATCTTAAAACGATCAAATGAATAAATTTTAAAGAATTTAAAATTTCAAATTTAAAAAGTACTATTTTACTCTAGAGTAAAGTACTTTAAAATATGATTTTACTAAAAACTTTATTTAACCTTTTTTGTGGTCCCCAAGGAACTTAATTAGGATATTAAATTTCATCAAAATTGGTTAAGTCATTTTCAAGATATTTAGAAAAAACTAAAAAAGTACTGAAATAAAGTACTAATTTTTGTGGGCCGATATGTACCAAAAACTAATCAGCGCTTTATTTTGTTAAAATAATGGTAGGTTTTCAATTTCATTTCAATCGGTGTAACGGTGTGGAGAAAATCGTGGACGAAAAAAACGATAACACACACACATACATACATACATACATCCCCACGCACTTCCAAAAAAATGGCACTTTTTGGCCTCTCGACGAGATTCCAGATAATTTTTGGCAAAACCGGCACGTGCTAAAATTCAATCTCATTGAATACTTCAATTTGTGACCTTAATTGAGTCTATGGGTTCCGTAGTCTTTACCTGAGGACCCTTTGAAGTCGCGCTTGCCGCGAGAGCGATTCCAATACTTTCTCCCATGCTTCGCATTGGATAAAGTAAAAAAGTCTATTATCCTAGGATGGCAAGTTATTTGAAAAATTGGTCCATTTAGTCAAAATTTCAAAATGGTACAGGACTTTGTACTTACTTCTTTAGAAAAATATTGTTATAATATGTTTATTTAGACAAATGTTTAAAACACTAATTAATACAGTTTTGGCTTGAATAGAAAAGTCATCTTTAGATCTACAATTGAAAAAATAACATTGTTCTATTAGATATAAAAACCTTATAATTATCAGATATATTTGTTATTACAAAAATGTCATGTTTAATTTTTTTAATTTTTTTTTAATATACCCACAAGGTGTCCCATATAACAACGGTAAACCGTTAACAGGGAATAGGGCAATTTACGACGGTCCTGAACATAAAATCTTTTTAAAATAATAGTCCCATAGTTTTCGAATTATAGGCATGTTTTTGAAAATGGTGAAAATCGCTACCCTGCCCTAAACAATGAGATGCTGTGGCTACAAATTTACATATTTTATTATTCTAATTTTTGTTACGCAATCCTGAATAATCCTGTTATTAATCACAATTCAAAATAAAAACCATAAGTACTATACTTTTTGGCGGACTTATGTTTTAAAAATTTTTTATCATCTATAACTTTAAATTATCTTTAATGTAAAAAAAGTCTAGTAAACAAGTATGGCAAGTTATTTAAAAAATTGCCCCATTTAGTTGAGAATTCAAAACGGTACAGCATTTTTAATTCCTTCTTTAGAAAAAAAATATTTGTAAGTTTTTGGAAAAATTAGCTAATTTAATATCATATTTTGATAGTGGTTATTTATTTAAAATGTTAATCAATAATGTCGCATCCTGATTAAACCAATCGTTGGCTATTTATGGCATTATTAATAGCTTAGACCATGAAATATATAGACACGCCCTGGTGTCGATTTGGTGAGGCCATCATCAACTAGAGAATGTGACGTCATCTGTAGGTAGGAACACCCAGAGATAGCATAGCCACTATAGGAATTATTATACATTGAGATAAATTTATCGTAGTTTAGATTATTTTTTTGGATTCCAATAATCGCAAATTAATATTACCAAAATATTTATGCGAGAACGTGACGTCATCTGTAGGCGATGTTGGCCTCACTTCACTCTATGTGGAGAGTAGCAGAGGGCGTGTCTATATATTTCATGGTTTAAGATTAATAGCTATTATAGTATTAATGTCTATAATAGCCAAAGATTAGATCAATTAAGATGCGACATAATTGATTAATTTATTAAATAAAAAAACACTAACAAAATATGATATTAAATTAGCTAATGTTGTCAAAATAAAAATAATTTTTGAGCAAAAAATAAAAACCGACTTCAAAAAATTAAATGCAACAAATAAAATACACTAAAAGCTATAAAATAATTATTATCTTATTTATGGTAGTTACAACTAAAAGCCGAAATATTAACATGAAATTACTTTTTGAAGTCGGTACCAAACAAACTATACCTATAAGCGAGCGTACCCGCCAAACGTACTAAGTAAGCTCCGTCGAGTGCGATTCATAAAAGGTATATGTTTGGCACCAACTTCAAAAAGTAATTTCATGTTAATATTTCGCCGTTTAGTTGTAACTACCATAAATAAGATAATAATTATTTTATAGCTTTTAGTGTATTTTATTTGTTATTTTAATTTTTTGAAGTCGGTTTTTATTTTTTTCTTAAAAATTATTTTTATTTTTCTCTTTTTAGTGATGTTATTAATAGTGATCATATCATCAGAACTTGACCAAATTAATATGACACCATAACTAAGACACCCCCTTTCGGATAAAAAAAGAACCATCGAAATCGGTTCATAAACAAAGAGGTTAGGTCTAAACAAACCTAATAAAAAAGGTCTAATACCTATGAAAAAAAATCGAAAAAAAATGGGACCAATCGGAAGCTAGACTGGACCCAATGCAAATTTTTTTTTCAAAATCGGTTGATAATTGGCGGAGATATGAGGTAACATAGGCACAAAAAAAAAAAAAAAAAAAAAAAAATCAGTCGAATAGAGAACCTCCTCCTTTTTTGAAGTCGGTTAAAAATACAAATATGTTTTTTTCTAAAGAAGTAATTACAAAGTGCTGTACCATTTTGAAATCTGGACAAAATGGGCCAATTTTTTAATGCTTGTTTACTAGACTTTTTTACATTATAAAGATGATTCAAAATTAGCTTATGAAAATTTTTAAAACATAAGTCTGACAAAAATATTTCTTTTCTTCAAAAGTATAATACATATGGTTTTATTATGAATTCTGGTCAATAGCGGAATTATTCAGAATTTCGGAACAAAAATTAGAATAATTAAATATGTAAATTTGTAGCCACAGCATCTCATTGTTTAGGGCAGGGTAGCGATTTTCACCATTTTCAAAAAAATGCCTATAACTCGAAAACTATGAGACTTTTATTTAAAAAAAAATTATGTTCAGAACCGTCGTAAATTACCCTATCCCCTGGTCACGGTTTATCGTTGTGATACGGGACACACTGTATATATTAATAGGATTATTCAATTAGAGATCTGAATTCCTAATTTGGAAACTTTACAAATATGTTACAACATAAATAAAGGTATGAGTATCTTTTTTTGAAAATTAGATAGATTTTTTTCCAAAATACAACTCACGTTATAAACCAAATATATTAAGAAACAATTTATATATTTAAGGTAAAAAATCTAAGATTTTAATAGAATATTTTTACATTGCATATAAGGGGGCTTCGTCCCCTCAGGAGTTGAACCCGATTGCAGGGCTTGTTAGTTCGAATCTCGAGACAAAAACAATAAATAAATAAATAAATAAAGTTCAATGATATTATATTTTCAAGTAATTAAAAAAATATATGTGAACTTCATCCAGATAAACTCACTGCGGAAGTGAAACTTCTTTAGTTGTAGATGTTATTGAAAAATTTTACTTTCCTAATTTTAATAAATTTCATTTGTCATTAAATATTAGTGGGTTTTAAAATAATAATTTAAATTCCCTAATTTTTAATAAATTTTATTTGTCATTAAATATTAGTGGGTTTTAAAAAATTTCCCCTTTATTGTAACAAACAAAATCAAACAGATACGTCGCTAAAGAAGTCTCACTTCAAAAATTCGAAAACTTTTCACCTAAAATTATTTATTATCGAGAAAGAATTTAATCTATAGGACAGATTCTAAGATTTTAATAGAAATCCCGTATAGAAATAAATAGATTTTCGAAATATGTTTTTTTATATATTTTTGAAAATATATTAAAAATATAAAATTTTTGTGTTAAATTTATATAAAGTTCATGTTTTCTATATATTCTTAAAATAAAATTATTTTTATGTCGCTCTAGTATAAATTTTATATAAATTTAACACAAAATTTTTATATTTTTAATATATTTTCAAAAAATATATAAAAACATATTTCGAAAATCAATTTATTTCCATACGGGATATTATTAAATTGCTATATCAGAGGGGATTCATCCCTCCAGGAGTCGAACCTGAGAACTAACATGCTTTCCGGGCAGTCAGCTCACATCCTCGAGACAAAAAACTCCCTCTGAATCGCAATATTTAATATAAGCATAGAAATCTTTCACTCCATTAATATATAACGGAAATTAAAAAATTTAGCTTAAAATGAAAAAAGTTTTTCATACAAGTCCAGCTATTTTAATATAAAAGTAAAGATTTGAGCATCTTATTTTTGAAAAGAGTTGGAATGTTTTTCAAAATGAGCTCGGGTTCAGATTAACAAATCAATTATAAACGAGAAGGAATTTAATTTATAGGACAGATTCTAAGATTTTAATAGAAATATTATTAAATTGCGATATCAGAGGGGATTCATCCCCCAGGAGTCGAACCTGAGAACTAACATGCTTATATCAAATATTGCGATTCAGAGGAGTTTTTTGTCTCGAGGTGTGAGCTGACTGCCCGGAAAGCATGTTAGATCTCAGGTTCGACTCTGGGGGATGAATCCCTCTGATATCGCAATTTAATAATATTTCTATTAAAATCATAGAATCTGTCCTATAAATTAAATTCTTTCTCGTTTATAATTGATTTGTTAATCTGAACCTCTGCGCTCATTTTTGAAAAACATTCCAACTCTTTTCAAAAATAAGATGCTCAAATCTTTATTATTTATTTAATATATATTATAGAAAGCTAAGCTTTTTAAGGGTTTTAATTTTTAGAATCTCATCAAAAAAATCACGTTAAAATTATGTACATAAAACATATTTCAATAGAATCTGAATTAGTTTGGATGAATTTTAAAATGGAAAAACCACAGGATTTTTAAATAGAAAACATTTTTTTTTTTCTCTCTTCCTAATTTCGAAGGTCAGTCACTGTCTGGGAATCAGAACAAATCGAAAGGAGAGTTGAATTTGCTCAAACAGAACGGATCTTCAATACAAGAGTGTAAAAATATGATAATCGAGTGACATGCAAAATTGAGTATAGGTATAGGAAATCTCCAAATTGAGAGAGCCGAACAACCAACAGAGGCTGATGGCTCTTCTTTTTTAGTTCCATATATATAAAAAATAATATACTAATTTATACTTTATTGCCAGAGTTTCGCCAACTTTGTTGATTTCTTCAGGGCTCTAAAAAGTGATAACGCCTCAATTAATATTGATTATAACATTTTCAAATCAATTTCTTTTATTATTAAATAAATGAATAGTAAATACCTATATAAAAATTATATATAAAAAATGTGGGGTTTCACAGAAATAATTTTGATTATTATTATACTATAATCGGCTTGAGCGACGACGTCGAAGTGATTTTTTTAATTTTAAAACCCATTAATAGTTCATGAGAAATAAAATTTATTAAAACTCTTATTAAACGTGCAAAAATTGTTTGTGTATATATTTATTTGTTTGTACCATATTTTGTATCTTAGTTCTATTTTGAAAACGGTTATACCGATTTTGATGAAACAAATTCTATTATCAAGTTTTGAGGATGAGAAAGCGATCTGACTAGGTCTAGACCTCGACAAATTTCATCTTAATTGATCATTTCTTAATTAAAGTAATTATTGACAGATGGAAATGTCAATAAAAAATTTTGTTTACATTTTTTTCAATTATCTTTTATTTATTAATTAGTTTTTTTAATTTTAAAACCCACTAATAGGTTATAGCAAATAGTGATATATATTAGAATTTGTCAATTTAATTGATTAAAATTCCTCTTATTAAAAAACACTTACTAAAAATATTATCGCAAGCTAGAAGATCAAGTACAGTCGATGGTGGGGGAAGTAATCTCCGAAATCGAAGCCTCAAATACAATGTATACATTATTTCATGTAAAAAATTGCTTCAATAAAATTATTATTTATTATTTAGTTAATTGATTAAAAGACTCGATAAATTGGTATTTAATTAAAAAAAATAATTATACGGATTTTATTTATATACATACGAGGTATGTTCAAAAGAAAAGGTGAATTTTGAATTTTTTTGAAAAGTATTTATTTATTCATCAATATCCATTTTGTCCCCTTCAAAGTAATTCCCATCAGATACAATGCACAGCGCTTTTTCCAATCCTCGAAACACTTCTGAAATGCGCTTTTCGCTATGGCCATCAGCTCGTTCTTCGATTCTGACTTATCGTCATCAACATCTTCACAACCTTCTATAAAGCGTTTGTACCACTTATAAACACTTTTTTGAGACAAAGTGGACTCAGCGAATGCCACAGTAAACATTTGAAGTGCCTTGGGGCACTTTATTCCATTTTTAACGCAAAATTTAATACATATTCTTTGATCCATTTTTTTCAAGAGTCAAAAATCGAAGAACACACACAAACGTGACTAACCTTTTCAGTTGTCAACAACAAACTACTAATCCAAATGGGCTGATAATGCCAACATATGACTAACACATGTGTACCAACATAAGAAAAAAATCTCGATAATCGCATGTACACAGCCCATGAAAATTAAAAATTCACCTTTTCTTTTGAACATACCTCATATATATACATAATCTGTGGATCACTAGAAAGCTAGAAATGCAAAACTGGGTGCGGGTGGGGATGGATGTGGGGAGTGCAGGAGGTGGGGTGCAATGGTGGAGGATCCTGGGGGGTGGAGTGAGGTGCGGGGTTTCGGGGTTGGGGTGGCGGTGGGGGGGGGGGGTCCAAGGGGTGTTTGGTTATCATGCATCGCTCCGTGGCTCCAGGTACTTATTATTTTAAAACTCATTGCAGAGTCCAGTGGGCTTAGTAAGATGCCCGTCAAAGACGGGCTTCGCAGCTGGTTATAATATAATATGATAAAGATTTTTCTTATATATAAACGCTAATCTAATCTAATGTAAAATATGTTGGTTAAAAATAATAAATAATAATGAAACCAGCAGTGACGACATTGAGGTTGTTTGTAATAATAATACTATATTAGCGAGCGAAGGTGCTCTCGTTTAATTAATTTTCACTCCAAAATTGAATGATTAATAACGCGGCTCGTAAAATAATATTATAAGTGAAATTCCTTGTATATCTAATAAAATTATATTAATTTTAATGTTATTAAGTTATTATTCATGTAATCCCATATATAAAGCTTATTATAAAACAAACAAAAAAGCAGCAACAAATTAATATTATTATTATTATTATTATTAGCAGCTCGAGAGACAAAAAGAATTACAAATTAAAGATCAAAGAACAGTCAGGGAGAATTCAATTTCAAGGATTCCGTAGTTTTTTACTTTACCATACAGGGTATGGTCAAGTATTGTAATCGTGCATGAAAAAAGTGGGTTTTTTTCTTCTTTTTTCGAACTATCTAAAAACGGCTTAAGCTATTTTGATTAAAAAAATTGAGCCAAACCATGACATTTCGCTCTACAAAAAAGCTTTAATACATTAAAACATTAAAAAATTATATTTTTCGTGATAATAATTGTTTTGTCAAAATGTCTGTTAGTCTGTTAGTTAGTTAGCCCGGACGTTCCCAAATTTTTGTGGACGAGCTAGCTCAAAAACTAGTGTGAATATCGAATCCAAATTTTTTTTATATCTTTTCAAAATGTGGTAGATCTTTATGCCACAACCTGTATAATAATTAAATTAAAAATATAATAATACAAAAATTAAATTAATTTATAATATGCAAAGTTATAAGTAAGTTAGAGTAAAAAATAAATGTTACTTCATTTTATAAAATACAAAAATGTGTTGTTTTTTTTTAATAAACCAAACAATGGGGCTCGGTTTGAAACAGTTTTATAAATTTGCGGCTGGGGGGTCAGATAGGCTAGTCGGTAGCGTATCATCCTGCTAACCAAGGGGACCCGGGTTCGAATCCGACTCGAGGCATTTGGCTAAAATCTGACCCCCGGGGTATATGCAAAATTTAAAAAATATATAGTATCGTAAATTGGCTCATGGTTAGAAAGGCCGAAAAGCCAAAAAAAAAAAAAAAAAAAAAAAATTTGCGGCTCCCAAAGTTAAGGTTAGTGGCCACCTATGTTATAGGCAAAAGGATCAGCCGGGATTCGAACCCGGGATCTTCGCATTTGCGAGTGGGATTGGAGGTTTGGATATATTATGAATAACATTTTATAAACAGGGATTTGAACGTTTGGGAAAAAATAATTAATGAAAAAAAAATTTTTATAACTTATGATTTTTATATATTTTATGATTTCTTAAAATACATAAAATAGATTTTGGAAATGGTTCGAGTGAAGGAGAAAATCTCATCAGGGCTGCAGCTAAATTATGAGAAATCGTTTGCAATTAAATATATTTAAAAATAGTCAAACGTTGTTTAAGATGAAAAGTCACTATCCGTGGAAAAATTAGCTAGCCAGAACAAATATATAAAAAGTATGATAGAAATTTTAATAATAGTGTGTTGTTCTATACATAGATCATAGAGCATTTGGATTTTATTTCCTCGAGTTCTTTAAATAAGCTTAAATTCTTTTTTTTAAAGAGCATAAAATTATACATCGCTATTTCCACCACTAATTAGATTCCTGGTAATTTGTTATAAATATTAAGACTCCGGAATTCCGGCCGAGTATTTTCTGACTAAATTAAAAATGAAGGAATAAAGAATTATAGTTTCACAAAACATGAGAGATCATAGGCATAGGCTTACAATAATATTTTTACTTTACCATACAGGGTATGGTCAAGTATTGTAATCGTGCATGAAAAAAGTGTTTTTTTCCTTCTTTCAAAATATCTAAAAAAACGGCTGAGACTATTTCGATTAAAAAAATTGAGCAAAACCATGGCATTTCGGTCTACAAAAAAGCTCTAATAAGTGAACATCGAAAAAATTATATTTTTTGAGATAATAATTGTTTTGTCAAAATGTCTGTTAGTTAGTCTGTCTGTTTGTCTGTGCGTTACCAAATTTGTGGACGAGCTAGCTCAAAAACTAGTGTGAATATAGAAACCAAATTTCACAGGTAGGTTTGGTCCATTGAGATTAAGACCTGATTAGATTTTGGTGCATATCGACCCAAAATTAAGGGGCGTGGAGGGGGGTTAAAAATTATAAATTTAGGCCATTTGACCAAACTCAACCACATTTTGTATACATAATCACTGGCTCCCAAGAAGTCTAAAAATGCAAAAACTAACCGCCCGAAATGGGGGGGGGGGGGGGCGGAGGGTCAAAAAATGAAAATCTTGGCCATTTACCAAACTAAGCCAAATTTTGTATACATAATCAGTGGGTCACAAGAAGTCTAAAAATGCAAAAACTAACCTCCCAAAATGGCGGGAGGAGGATGGGGGCGGAGGGTCAAAAAATTAAAATCTTGGTCATTTACCAAACTCAACCAAATTTTGTATACATAATCAGTGGCTCCCCAGAAGTCTAAAAATGCAAAAACTAACCGCCCGAAATGGGGGGGGGTCAAAAAATGAAAATCTTGTATAAATTTTGTATACATAATCAGTGGGTCCCAGGAGTCTAAAAATGCAAAAACTAACCCCCTCCCTACATGATTATAAATAATTTGATTAAATATTAAATATAAGTGAGGGGCCAGGTTGTATAGTAAAGTCAAGTGGATGGCCACATCAGAACACGTCAGCTTATTTTCTCAAACCGTGACAATTTTGAGATAATTGAAAAGATTTTGTTTTGCCGAGAGTATCAGATTCGTTGATTCATAGAGTCCAAATCGGCTCAAATTTTGGATGCACGCGTTTTAAGAAAATTTTTGAAAAAATTTTCAACAAAATTCCTGTCTGTCTGGTATGTATGTTTCCGTGCAAATTCTGCTCACGATTCACGTAAAAACGACTGAAGGAATTATTATGAAATTTCATATTTGGATCAAATGTCTTCTAACTTACGTAGATTGGTATATAACTCTTTGATATTTTGATCCCAAATAAGGGTTGAGGTGGGGGGGAGCGTATTAATAGAAATTATCAAATAACTCCTAAACTATTAACTCTAGGGCAAATTTTGTAATGAGCAAGGTTGTAGGGGATGTGAATTCTGGCAACTTTTGTTTAAAAAAAATTCCCCCAAAAATCCATCCGAAAGAGGAGGAGGGTGAAAATGTAAATTTTGCCTTTGGAATAAACATTTTGTATACATAATCCGTGGGTCACTTCTTCTTCGAGTGCCATACCCGAAACGAGTGTCGACTCCTCTCCACATGTACCTGTGCTGAGTATGTTTAGTTATTTTTACACAGATATACGGGACCTACTTTTTAACGCCGGTTCCGAACGGCTAATTTGGAGAGGTTAATAGGCAATTATACTCTTGGTAGGTTGCCATTACTTTCCAAAAGGAGGCGACTGCAAATATCTATCTGCCGAGACCGGTCTCGAACCAGCGATCTTCGAGTTCGTGGGTCACTAGAAGGCTAGAAATGCTAAAACTAGGTGCGGGAGTGGCTAGCAAGAGGGCCGCCGAAAGGTGGCCTTGCAGCTAATCTATATAATATAAAATTAATGTTTTGTTTGTACATTGGTACATTTGGTTGAGTTTGCTCAATGGCCTATATTTTTAACCCCCCTCCACCCCCTTAATTTTGGGTCAATATGCAGCAAAATCTAATCAGCTCTCAATCTCAACGCACCAAAACTACGTGTGAAATTTGGTTTCGATACTCACACTAGTTTTTGAGCTAGCTCGTCCACAAAAATTTACTAACGCACAGACAAACAGACATTTTGACAAAACAATTATTATCTCAAAAAATATAATTTTTTTGATATTCACTTATTAGGGGTTTTTTTGTAGGCCGAAATGCCATGGCTTAGCTCAATTTTTTTAATCAAAATAGTTTCAGACGTTTTTGAGATATTTCGAAAAAAATAATAAATAAGCTGACGTGTTCTGATGTGGCCATCCACTTGACTTTACCATACAACCTGGCCCCTCACTTATACTTAATAAAATTATTTATAATTATGTAGGGGAGAGGGGGGGTTACTGTTTGCATTTTTAGACTCCTGGGACCCATTGATTATGTATACAAAATTTGGTTGAGTTTGGTAAATGGCCAAGATTTTCATTTATTGACCCTCTATTCCACCTTCCCCCATTTTGGGGGGTTAGATTTTGCATTTTTAGACTTCTGGCTGGGGGTCCACTGATTATGTATAAGGAATTTGGTTGAGTTTGCTCAAACGAACTAGATTTTTAATTTTTAACTCCCCCTCCACCCCCCCTTAATTTTGGGTCGATATGCACCAAAATCTAATCAGTTCAATTTTTTTTTGTAAATATATTATGTTAATATTCCTATAATCATGTAAATAATCCTGTAATTAAATTCACCCGATAATGTAAATATTTCTTGTTAGTGGAGGCCCCTTACCTGCGTGTGCCCAATAAACGAAAGATCAATGAACCAAAACTACGTGTGAAATTTGGTTTCGATATTCACACTAGTTTTTGAGCTAGCTCGTCCACAACAATTTGGTAACGCACAGACTAACAGACAGACTAACTAACAGACATTTTGATAAAAAAATTATATATCATTTTTTCGATGTTCACTTATTAGAGCTTTTTTGTAGACCGAAATGCCATGGTTTCGCTCAATTTTTTTAATCAAAATAGTTTCAGCCGTTTTTTAGATATTTCGAATAAAAGAAGGAAAAAAAACACTTTTTTACAATACTTGACCATACCCTGTATGGTAAAGTAAAAACAACAACACTTTTTCATGCACGATTACAATACTTGACCATACCCTGTATGGTAAAGTAAAAATCGAATTGTTATTTGGCTAACTTTTAATTAATATACTTACTAAGGAGCTGAAATTTGGTATACAATTTAGCTTTCTAGATCAAACAGTTTGCAGCCAAACTCAAATTTGGACAGTATACCAAGCTACACTTCTATACACCAATTTGGAGTAATTGATAAGAACCCCCCCCCCCCCCCCCCCTAATTCTCCCATCCGCAAAAAGCGTTCAACCGGCAAACTTTTCGAAGGCAGAGGCCCAAGAAGAAGAAGAAGAAGTACCGGGAGAAAGCCTTCCCAAGAAGAGAGTCACTCACTCAGTTCACTTCACACACACACACACACACACATACAGATTGCGTTGCTGACTTCTCCCCATTCCCCATTCTCCCATTCTCGATTCCCCATTGCCGCTTATGGGCGCTGTGCGTGAAGCCAACCTCGGCTCAACCAGACACAGCCAGTAACTAATATCCACTGCCGAAGAACGGACCTCATGGATGGTATGCTCTGTCACGGTAGTACTTGACTTGACTGACGTATAACACACACACACACCTAAGTAAGTACTCCACTTGTTTCGCTTATTCATTTTCTCTTGAATCATCCTGGAATGCACTCAAGAAAGGTATAGGGTGACGTAACCCGTCAATGCGGACACGTGAGTCATACAGTCCAGCCCTATAGGGTATTCACTAACATTAGATAATCATTTCGATTATACCGACAAATTTACAATTTTAGATGTATTACGGCCCCTGAACTCTATAGTGGGTTTTAAAATAATAATTTAAATTCCTAATTTTATTTGTCATGAGCTATTAGTGGATTTTAAAACTAAAAAATCACGTCGGCGTTGTCGCGTAAGCAGATTATAATAGATATCAACGGGAATTTCATCAATTAAAGAATTTTGAAAATTAAATATATCATTGTTACTTTTTTATTAAGGAACAATAACACTGTTCGACAAAAAATTCTCTTCGTAAACCTAAAAATAAATTCCAGCAGAGTTATATACGCTGATTATAATGCAATTTCCAAATTTTTTACAACACTTCAACGTTTTGAGATATTATAAGTCAAAATGACGAAAAAGGCCATTTTGACCTTAATTTTGAGCCTCATTAATTATTTGAAATCAAAATATTTTTTTGACGTAATAGAAAACAGCTTCCTCTTTGATTTTCAAATGACCACTTGTATTTAGCTCAATTAGAACTCGAGTTATAACTAAAAAACTAACACTTTATGTTTTTATCATTTATAATCATGTAGCTTTAGTTATTTTAGTTATAACGCGAGTTCTAATTGAGCTAAAAACAAGTAGTAATTTGAAAATCAAAGAGGAAGCTGTTTTCTATTACGTCAACAAAATATTTTAATTCCAAATATTGTTTTTTAATATTTAAAGGCACTCAAAAATAAGGTCAAAATGACCTTTTTCGTCAGTTTGATAATATCTCAAAACTCTGACCTATTGAAAAAAAAATTAGGGAAATTGCATGATAATCAACGTATATAACTCTACTGGAATCCATTGTTAGGTTAACGGGGGAAAAAAATGTTTAGTAGTGTAATTAGTGTTATATTAAATCATCAATTGCGACGTTTCGCAGTTTTATTACAGCTTCCTCAGACTCTTGATAATTTTTTTTCTAAACACTTTGTCAGTTCATTTAGCTTTGCGACAGAAACTTTACAAACTCCCTGCACACTCATTAAAGTTTCTGTCGATTCTTGTAACTTTTTTGTTGTGAATCTAAGGGTGACTAATACAAAGATTGTCCGAGTTTTCAATAAATTTACAATTTTCAGATGTATTTCACTCCGTGAACTCTGTAGTGGGTTTTAAAATGATAATTTAAATTCATAATTTTATTTGTCGTGAACTATTAGTGGGTTTAAAATTAAAAAACCACGTCTGCAAGTTGTCTGTAAGCCGATTATAGTAAGTATAGATATAAACGAGAATTTCATCAATTAAGGAATTTTGAAAAATAAGTACCTATATATCATTATTACGTTATTTGTTAAGGAACAATAATTAGTATTATATTAAATCATCAATTGCGACGTTTCGCAGTTTTATTACAGCTTCCTCAGTCTCTTGATAATTTTTTTCTAAACACTTTGTCAGTTCATTTAGCTTTGCGACAGAAACTTTACAAACTCCCTGCACACTCATTAAAGTTTCTGTCGATTCTTGTAATTTTTTGTTGTGAATCTAAGGGTGACTAATACAAAGATTGTCCGAGTTTTCAATAAATTTACAATTTTAGATGTATTTCACTCCGTGAACTCTGTAGTGGGTTTTAAAATAATAATTTAAATTCATAATTTTATTTGTCATGAACTATTAGTGGGTTTTAAAATTAAAAAACCACGTCAACGGGAATTTCATCAATTAAGGAATTTTGAAAATTAAATACCTATATATCATTATTAATTTTTTGTTAAGGAACAATAATTAGTATTATATTAAATCATCAATTGCGACGTTTCGCGGTTTTATTACAGCTTCCTCAGGCTCTTGATAATTTTTTTCTAAACACTTTGTGAGTTCATTTAGCTTTGCTATTCAATTATAAATATCGATAAAGATTTGAACACAAGACTAGTTTACACGGTTTGAGTAATTTTTTTTGTGGTGCGTAAAAGAGTGACGCAAGTATTATCGGAGTTTTCAAAAATTTCAAATTGAAATAAATTTGATAAATCGTGTTATAAAAATCTATATGCTGGGGCCTAGTAGTCGAACAGGACAAAATACTTTAATCAAAAAGGTGTCCTTATCATCATGTTCTTTCAAAAAACGAAGACTCAGTCACAGTGCAATAATATTTCTTATTGGAGACTTTAACGCTTTGACATTATCCGGTTAACGTTTTGCTATGTATTAATAAAATACTTAATCTCGAAAATACAAGGGTCTAGTGATATTTTTCGAACCACCCCCAATTTTGTCCCCTATAAAAAAATAACTCTCTTTTTTTTATTGTAGGTTAATTTTACAGTAAATTTTAATTTTCTTGGTTTTTACTTTACCATTCAGGGAAGGGCCTCAAAAATACAAGAATCTAGTGATATTTTTCGAACCCCCCCCCCAAAATTTTTTTGTCCCCTATAAAAATAATAATTGTCTTTTTTTATTGTAGGTTAATTTTACAGTAAATTTTAATTTTCTTGGTTTTTACTTTACCATACAGGGAAGGGTCTCGAAAATACAAGGGTCTAGTGATATTTTTCGAACCCCCCCCCCAATTTTGTCCCATACAAAAATAATAACTCTCTTTTTTTTATTGTAGGTTAATTTTACCGTAACTTTTAATTTTCTTGTTTTTTACTTTAACATACAGGAAAGGGTATGGTCAAGTATTGTAATCGTGCATGAAAAAGTGGTTTTTTTTCGTTCTGTTTTTCGAAATATCTCAAAAACGGCAGAAACTATTTTGATTAAAAAAATTGAGCTAAACCAAGGCATTTCGCTATACAAAGTAGCACTAATAAGTGAACATTGAAAAAATTACATTTTTCGAGATAATAATTGTTTTGTCAAAATGTCTGTTAGTCTGTCTGTTAGTCTGTGCGTTACCAAATTTTGCGGACGAGCTAGCTCAAAAACTAGTGTGAATATCGAAACCAAATTTCACACGTAGTTTTGGTCCATTGAGATTGAGAGCTGATTAGATTTTGATTGAAATCGAACCCAAAATTAAGAGGGGTGGGGGCGGTAAAAATTAAAATTATAATATTTTCAAATTAAAAAAAACAAGAAAAATGAAATATACTAAAAAATTAATATATAATAACGAAAATATTTTTTTTCTGGGGCCAAAATTGGGGAGGGGGTCAAAAAATGAAAATATAGGCCCTTCTTGTACCAAACTCAATCAATTTTGAATACATAATCAGTGGAGCCCCAGTAGACTAAAAATGCAAAAACTAACCCCCTTACATGATTATAAATAATTTTATTAAATATTAAATATAAGAGAGGGGCCAAGGTGTATGGTAAAGTCATCTGGATGGCCACATCAGAACGTACCAATTTAGTTAGTTTTTTTTACTTTGAAAATTTTATATGTATTTAACCCCCTCTCTCCCCCTTAATTTTGTGTTCGATTTCAAGCAAAGCCCAATCAGCTCTTAATCGCAATGCACCGAAACTACATATGACATTTTGTTTTGATATCCACACTAGTTTTTGAGCTAGAGCATGCACAAATTTTGGTAACGTACTAACTAACAAACATTTTCACAAATTAATTAATATCGCGTAAAATATAATTTTTCGATGTTTTGTCATTAAGTGCTTTTTTGCAGAGCAAAACGCCATAGTTTTGCTGATTTTTTTTTTAATAAAATAGTTTCAGCGGTTTTTGAGATATTTCGAAAAAACGAAGCAAAAAAAAAAACACTTTTCATGCACGAATACAATATTTGACCATATATGGTAAAGTAAAACGGAAGAGGGCCAACTGTTCGCCCCCTGAACCCCCACGTGGCTGCTTTATTCATGTTTTATTAGTAATAGAGAATAAATATAATAGTTTTATATAATTTGATATTCTATTTAACTGTAATATACAATCATAACAAATAAGATGAAACAAATATTTAAAATGTATTAAAAATCCACTTGTTATCATTAAGGAGAAAAAAAAGTTATATTATATGTAGGTATTATTATAGATAAGAAGACTTGAAAATTATAATTATTATTCATTTTGCTAGATACAAAAGTATATACAATCTATTTATAAAAAATTCTCTTATTCACAAACTTGAGTTGTTTATCATAAAAGAATTTAGTCTTATTGATTTTAAGTCGATTCTTCCACGTTTTCAGTAGAGGTTGTCATTAATAGTCAAAACATCACAAAATGGAATGCAATAAGGTTATTCCTCTAGTATTAGATAAGAATCGATCGCTATTTTTGATTTTAAGTCGATTCCTCCATGTCTTCAGCAATGGCTACCAATAAAAACCGAAACGTCAAAAATCGAATGTAGAATGGTTATTCCTCGACTGTTAAAAGAGAATCGATCATTATTTTTGAATTAAAGTCAACATGAACTGCAAATTGCAAGTGATATCTGATTAATAATAAAGAAATAAACATATTAATATTTCAAATGAATTTTGATAAAGTTTAGCAACGATCCGTTCCAGTTTATTTTTTTAATTTTTGTTTTTAAATGTACTTAAAAAAAAATAGCAGAGTTTTTATATATTGAAGGAGACAATAAAAGAGTGTGTCTTCTGCTGGAATTATAAATTTTATTTATTTATAACGAGACTAGTTTCGAGGGCTTTGCCCTCTTTATCAGTCTATTACAATGGATTCACAGGAATTAATTTATGAATGAAAGGTTGAAATTTTTCATGTGGTTAGGTTAAGAATTCTTCAAAGTGGCCAAGTTAAGAATTTAAATTTATACTTGTTTTATTTTGGCTGTAGGTGGCGTTCATGAAGTTTTTATTTGACCGGCTATTTTTAAAATGACGCCTTTTTTAAAGAAGCCAAGAAGTAAAAGCAAGTATAAATTTCAATTCTTAATCTGGGCACCCTAAAGAATTTTACTTAACCACATGGAATACAATTTTCATTGAATGAAATGTTGAAATTGCCTGTGGTTGAAGCTAAAACTTTTTAGGGTGCCCAGATTAAGAATTGAAATTTATACTTGTTTTTATTGTTAGGCTTTTTTAAAAAAGGCGTCATTTTAAAAATAGCCGGTCAAATAAAAACTTCATGAACGCCACCTACAGCCAAAATAAAACAAGTATAAATTTCAATTCTTAACTTGGCCACACTGAACAATTCTTAACCTAACCACATGAAAAATTTTAACCTTTCATTCGTAAATTAATTCGTGTGAATCCATTGTAATAGACTGATGAAGAGGGCAAAGCCCTCGAAACTTTAGTCTCGTTATAAATAAATAAAATTTATAATTCCAGCAGAAGACACACTCTTTTATTGTCTCCTTCAAAATAATTTATAACCACCCTTGAAAATTTTAAATTATTTTTTAATTCCCCCGTATTTATGAAACACCAAAGCACTGGCCAATCAGAGAGATCAGATCACGCCGTCCTCGTGGCGCAAACCAATTATTATAGCTTTCTAGCTGATGGTTTTAGTTATTTTCGGACATATTATTTCCATTCATCTATGGATATATCAATTTCAAAATTAAAAAATATAAATCTTTTATAAATAATCTGACGTGTTCTGATGTGGCCATCCACTTGACTTTGCCATACAACCTGGCCCCTCACTTATATTTAATATTTAATAAAATAATTTATAACCATTTAAGGGAGGGGGTTAGTTTTTGCATTTATATACTCCTGGGGGCCCACTGATTATGTATACGAAATCTGGTTGAGTTTGCTTAAATGGCCTAGATTTTTAATTTTTAACCCCCCCTCCAATCCCCCTTAATTTTAGGTCGATATGCACCAAAATCTAATCAGCTCTTGATCTCAATGGACCAAAACTACGTGTGATATTTGGTTCCGATATTCATACTAATATTTGAGCTAGCTCGTCCACAAAATTTGGTAACTCACAGACTAACAGACAGACTAACTAACAGACATTTTGACAAAACAACTATTATCTCAAAAAATATAATTTTGTCGATGTTCACTTATTAGAGCTTTTTTGTAGACCGAAATGCCATGGTTTTGCTCAATTTTTTAAATCAAAATAGCTTAAGCCGTTTTTGAGATATTTTGAAAAAAAGAAGGATAAAAAAAACTTTTTTCTTGCACGATTACAATACTTGACCATACCCTGTATGGAGAAGTAAAAAGAGAGTTATTATTTCTATCGGGAGTCAAAATTGGAATGGGGGGGGGGGGGTTCAAAAGTTATCACTATAAGTCCTAGACCCTTGTATTTTCAAGCTTAAATGTATTTTATTAATACATAGTAAAAGGTTTGAAAGCGTTAAAGTCTCCAATAAGAAATGTTATTTCACTGTGACTGAGTGTTCGTTTTTTGAAAGAACATGATGATAAGCACACCTTTTTGATTAAATTTTAAGCCGATGACTAATATTTTGTCCTTTTCGACAATTAGGTCTAGAATCCTGTGAATTTTAATATCAAATTTTTGAATTTTTTGAAAACCGACAATCCTTGGGCCATCCCGTCTCACCCTTCTAATTACCACAAAAAATTATTCAAAGGAGGTTTATTCCTCTTCTTCAGGATTTTGAAAGGTAAGTCCCTGAAGAAAGGGGAATAAAGCTCCAAAACGTCGGTTTTGAATAAAAAAACATTATACTATATATATTTGTCTAGATTAATTTGCCGCAACGCTGACGTAATGCTGCCGAGAGAGAGCGCTATCGGTATATTTGCGGCAAATTTGAAATATAATCGTAATTTGGACTCAAATTTCGAAATGAAAGACTCCAATTGATTTTAAATTAAGAAACATTAAATATATTGATAATTATTACCCCCCCCCTTCACCACTCAAAAATTAAATATTCAATTCGCTTTTCTTTGCGCACAGAAAAAGAAATCAATCACATCTTATTTGATTTATATATTATTTGTTTATTTTTTAATAATTTCCCACTTTTTTATAATTTTTTAATAAATCTAAATTTTGTTATTCTTATTTTTTGATTTTTACAAAATTAAACGACTTAAGACACGCATGCCCATATGAGTTTCTCATGGCAATACTGGATAGAGCAGCCTGTCATACAAACAACACCTGATCTCTTTTAAATATTTGGAGCCTTATATCGATTATCGATCCCAAATTTAAAAAAATGATATAATATAATTCTCCTCCTCACACGATACCACTTATTTAAATAAATCTATTTCCACACAAAAATATCACAATGCTGTAGATTATAGAAAAAAAAATACTTCCAGATTCATATCTAGAGCCTCATTTGTGTAGCTGTGTCAGGACGAAAATGAGGCGAAACTTTTAAGAGACTATGTATTTTCGGGAGTTTACAGGTATACATTTGGAGTGTGGTTTTTTAAGAGGAATAAAATTTTTTGACCGAGACGCCGCCCGCCAGGGCACCAGCCCGGTGGGCCGAGCCGAAGGCACGCACGAAAAGCTCGTATAGATATATCTTTTATTTTTTGAATTTTGGACTGCCTCATCAAAATCAACTTCTCAGTCCGTCTTCATATACCTACTACTTAAATCTTATTTTCGAAAACATTTTTATCTCTTCAACAATTTTAATAAAACTAGCCCCCCCCCCCTCACTCCCCCAAATCTTTTTTAAAGTCCGATTAAATTTCTAATTAGAATAAAGAACATCGAAGATAAATGAAGCACTGTCCATTTAGGTGTTTACATAATAACTTGACTCTGATGTCATTTCTATATAGGTAATCACTGAATGGAATCCTTTTTTCCACTTTACAAAATAATAGAGAAATGAATAAAGAATACAAGAAGAGTTTAATGATCCCGTTGATTGCTAATTATTTGTGAATTGGAATAATGAACTTGCATGGCTTGTGAATTTAGTACTATCTATCTTCTATCAGGAGAGAGAGAGATAAAAAAAATTTGATATGGCCTAAAAAATGTAATTAATCATATTTTAACGATGACCGTGAAAGCAAAAAAGTCAAGTTTCATATTTGACCAATAAAAATATTTTTTTTTATTAGTTTATGACTAAGCAAATAAGTTTGATATTGTTAAAGGTATACGTAGCTACCAAAAGAAATTGCCAGATGTTGTTCTTTCTTCCAAAATTAGGAAATTAAGGAATAAATATAAGCTGAGTATCTCGATCGAAGTAGCATTCCAGTTATGTTTCTATTTGTTTAATTTCAAAGTGTCTTTGGGAACAAAGTATAAAAACAGAAGCATAATAAATTTTATAATTTTTCTCATTAATATATCAAAGAATAATTGATATATCAATGAGAATTGTTTTTGACCGCGCATATTTGAAAAAGATATTTATCGCGAGAATACTGCGGATTACGCTATTGGAGTCTGCGGAGTTTTAAGTCTGGACCAAGAGAGAAAATGATGTGATCCACTTAGCTACAATCAAACGTCATTTCGCGTATAGCCCGCTAGACATTCGGATGGATCACCAAATTAATTTGAAATACGCTAAATGACGTTGGATTATAGCTAAAGTGGATCACATCTTTTTCTCTCTTGGTCCAGACTTAATAATCCGCAGACTCCAATAGCGTAATCCGCAGTAGTCTCGCGATAAAATATCTTATTAAAATATGCGCGGTCAAAAACAATTCTCATTGATATGGCAATTATTCTTTGATATATTAATGAGAAAAAATTATAAAATTTATTTAACATCATTATTTCAAGTTAGAAGTATATAAGTTCAGATATTATTTTCACTCAATATTTGACAAAAATTCCCTACATTTGATTCGCGATTGAATCAAATGTAGAAAACATTCGATTAAGAAGCATAATAATTTTTTACTTTACCATGTATGGTATGGTCAAGCAGTGGTGCAACCAGGATTTTGTCCTGGAAGGGGCTAATACATACACATATATATATATATATATATATATATACTGAAGTGCAAAAAATCGACCCACCAATAGAAACTTTATTAAATAGTAAATGATTTTTAATTTTTTTACAAGTAAACATAGATTGTTCAAATTATTGTTTATTGGAAGGGTAATTACCACTTGTTGTTGACTTAGCCCTTGATTAATTAGGCACACAATTTGAACTGCTTGAACTTGAGAAATATCCATTTTGTATATTTTATCTTTCTATCAATGATGCTTAATTCAAAATTATTCGTTTTATTGATATTTCAAATGAAATTTGATCTTTTATTAAAACTTTATTTAAATTTAAAGTAATATTGAAAAAGTAGGATAATTTGTAATTGTATCTTTTAATTTAATTTTAATTATTTTTTTATTTTTTATAAAATTCAAAAATTATCAACAATATTTATTGAATATGTTAGTTTAAGAGTTAATGGAACAAATTATACGGTTATTTGTAAAAGTTTTAGAAATAATTTGCTATTTAATAAAGTTTTTTTAGTGTGTCGATTTTTTTCCACCGTAGTGTATTTATTTATTTATACCTATATATAAACATGTTCGTAAAATGCCAAAAATTATGTTTTGATAATTAAATAATTTAGTTTAATATTATATTTCAAAAGGATTGAGAGAATCACTTTTATGAATGGATTTTAATTTTAGTATTATCAATCGATTTATTAAAGAATCCAGTCTCGTAACAAATATGTAGTTATTCTATACAAATAGTCCATTTAAATTGTGCTCAAAAGGCCCACTTGGGCTAGTTTTGGGGTAGTTTTGATTTCTTCCATCTATATATATATATAAAATTCTTTGCCCGATACACTCACTCATCATCAAAACAGCCAGAACCACTGGACATAGAAACATGAAATTTGGAGAGAATATTACATCTATGAGATAGGGGCTCACTAAGAAAGGATTTTTCGACCCTAAGGGGTCAAAGGGGGCAAAGTGTGTTTTCACTGATTATGCGATATCTCTTAAGGACAATAAAATATCTACTTGCTTTTTACTTATAAAAATACTAAATTAAAATATCTAAAAATTAATTTCAGGATTTTTTAAAATTCGACCCTTAAAGGGGTCAAAAGGGGCAAAATATCTTTGCAATGTGTTTACACTAATTATGCATTTTCAATTAAGAACAATAAGATATCTACTTGATTTTTACTTAATAAAATTCTAGATACAAATATCTAAAAAGTTATTTCAGGATTTTTTGAAATTCGACTCCCAACTATCCAAAATGTGAGTGGGGGCAAAAATTGGAACTCTCTCCTATCTTGATCAAATTTTGTAGAGTTATTCTTGATTACTTTAAGAAATTATTCCTGTAAAAATCAACTATCGAAATTGACTGTATGGGGGCAAATTATAGAAATTTTTAGCTTTTTAGTACATTTATTCTTTAGAAAATTGTGGATTATTTATTTGCAAATATCTAAAAAATAATTTCAAGATTTTTTTGTAATCCGACCCCCCCCCCTTTTTTTGGGAATGGAGCTTTTTTTAAATGAATTTTGGAGACCTAATAATCACATGCCGAGACGCTGCCAGGGCCACCCGCCCGGAGGGCTGGAGCTGTAGAGGGCGTGCCGAAGGCACGCCTGGAGCAGCTCGTCCTATATATGTTTATTGGTGTGTGCTGAATCCGAATCTGAGGTTTGCTAACAAATTTTCGTGAAGGAACATTATAAAAAATGTAAAATTTTTTGGAGGCTTTTTTGCTTATAACTCTAAAACTATAATAAATAATAAATTAGAGTTTTGAAGTGGAAAAAGTGGGTTTTTGAGGAAACATTCAAAATACGCCAATTTTCAACTAGAGCTTTAGTCCCAACGGTTCGTCAGAGAAAACAGCCTAAATGATATAATTTGTAGGAAATTTTATGTACTTTCATTTTGCATAGGAAGGTTTTTTACGAAAAGATGATAGTTTTCGAGTTATAAGCAAAAAACTGCCAAAACTTTTTTTACATTTTTTGCATTTTTTACAATTTTGTTAGCAAACCCAGATTCGGATTCAGCACACTAAAAAATATATAGCATGGAAGAAATAAAACTACCCCAAAACTTTCCGGGTAAAAACACAATTTAACTGGACTAATAATAATCGATCTGAAGAAACAGTCTATTTAATGGGAATAAAATCATTTTTTGTCTTTATTTACCATATAGTCAAAATATTGATTAAAATTTAGCAAATAGGTTTTTCATTTTCATTTATTAATTTTTTCATTTTTACATTTACGTTCATTTTTTTCCTAGTCCTGGGGAGGGGGGGGGGCTTCAGCCCCCGTGGTTGTGCCAATGTGGTCAAGTATTGTAATCATGTGCATGGAAAAGTGTTTTTTTTTACTTCGTTTTTCCGAGAAAAATGAAATATACCGTAAATTGAACTTATATTGGTGTATGATGTAATCATCTTGGCTAAAGATTCAAGCGCTGACAAGTTTCCGGTTGGCCCGACCTACCTACCAAACACTCTAATTTATAAATATAGATCGAAACCTGACAAATATATGTCGTAATACCATAATACTAAAATAATTTTTTTAGAGACTTTAACGCAGTGTTTTTTTTAATAAAAATTTGAAACTTTAGGGCCGTCCATAAATTACGTTACACAGTAAGGGGGAGGGGGGATATGTCAGGGGGGCCCGGGGATCTTAAAAATTGTGATGTCATAAAAGTGAAATATTCCATAAAATGAACCTTTATTGGTCCATGATGTAATCTTCTTGGCTAAAGATTCAAGCGATAGCACTGCCATCTATATGTAACTAAATCAAAAGCTTCCAGTCGGCCCGACCTACCTACTAAACACACTAATTTATTAATATACATCGAGACCTGACAAATATATGTCGTAATACCAAAATAATAAAATAATTTTTTCAGAGACTTTAACGCACTGTTTTTTTTTTTTTTTTTTTTAAACAATTTGAAACTTTAGGGGGTCAATAAATTAATTACGTCACGTCACACAGTAAGGGGGAAAGAGCATTTCAGATTTGTGACAAAATGTGATAGGGGGGGGATCTTAAAAATTGTGATGTCATAAAAGTCAAATTAAAATATTTTCAAAATTTTCAAAAACATTTTTTAGATTTAAGTTTACACTGCTAGATAAAAATTAAACCAAAATTCCCCTCGTAAACCTAACAATTCCAGTAGAGTTTTCTATGATGATTATCATGCAATTTACCGATTTTTTACAACACGTCAGAGTTTTGAGATATTATCGGCCAAAATGAGGAAAAAGGCCATTTTATGAGTACCATAAAAAAATTAAACAGCAAAATTTGGAATAAAAATATTTTGTTGACGTAATAGAAAACAGCTTCCTTTTGATTTTCGCTTGTCTTTAGCTCAATCAGAACTCGAGTTATAACTAAAAAACTATGACCATGTGTTTTTATTTATGTTTATTATTCTAGTTTTTAGTTTTCTTGTTATAACTCGAGTTCTAATTGAGCTAAAGACAAGTGGCAATTTGAAAATCAAAGAGGAAGTTGTTGTCTATTACGTCAAGAAATATTGCAGTTTATTATTTAATGAGACTCGAAAATGGATCAAAATGGCATTTCGGGTCGTTTTGATCGATAATATCTCAAAACTCTGACCTGTTGTAAAAAATCGGGAAATTGCATGATAATCAGCGTAGAAAACTCTACTGGAATCCATTGTTAGGTTTACGGTGAGAAATTTTTGTTTATCAGTGTTATTATCATTCCAACCTAAAAATGTTGGCAAAATAAATCTAGACAAAAAATTGCAATCAACCAATTTTTACCAAAAATATTTAATTTTTATTTTTCAAACAAATAATCAAATTGATAGTGTAACGTCACAATTCAGGAGGGACTCAATGAAAATGTGACAGAATATGTGACACAGGGGGAATGAATCTTGAAATTCGTGTGACGAAATTTATGGACGGCCCCTTTGGCGATTTTCCTTATTTTTGAGAAACATCATTTTTATAATATACAAACTCAGAGAGAGGTATTAAATTTTTCCTCAGATAATGAAAGAGAGAGAAAGAAAGAAGTACCGATTTGGGTCACATGACAGACAGCTTTCAGTATTTTTATACGGATTCTCAAGGAAAACATTGACAAATCTACATAAATATGAAATTCTATAAATATTTCTTGACAGATGAAGAAAAGAACTTGGAAAAAAAACGGTACTTTATAATGATAATAATTTTAAATTCTGAATCGATTGAATTCTATTCAATAAGCCCAATTTTTAATCTATTATATGTAAACCGAGGGGTGAACCGTGACCTAAAATACAGTACACCTACTTCCAATTCCACTTTAATTTTCAAGTAGAAGATAATAGATGACAATAGATCATCTAGAGAATTCCAAAGTAATTCCAAATAATTCCAAAGACGGTGTACACCTAATTCCAATTGCGGTTCACCCCTCGATGTATGCCAAGTCTTTGATGACTTTTTTATTCATCAGCCAACGTTTCGTCGACTTTGCCGACTTCTTCAGGGCTTCAAATAGTAGAGGAATGTGTGGCTATACTATTTGAAGCCCTGAAGAAGTCAGCAAAGTAGACGAAACGTTGGCTGATAAATAAAAAAGTCACGCATAAAAACTTGTCCTTATTTTCTTATTATAAACTTTTAAGTTAATACAAATTATGAACAGAAATGATAATAATAATTAAACTGTTTGTGGGTTTTAAAAAGATTAAATTTTAATTTGTAAAAACAAATTCTTATTAGAACTTGGAATAAGAATAGAAAAAAAGATGCTAAAGTTCCTCATGTGGGACTAAAAATTCACTTTTTCTTAATCACACCTATTAGTTGACCTCTCAGGAGTATAAGTTTCAAATTTCAAGGGAATCGGTTCAGCCGTTTAATCCGGAGATCGGTGAACATAGAGATATAGAATAAAGATAAGAGTAAATAGATATTTTATTTAATATGGATTTACTATGAGTTAAGGATACTGGGTCACTTATTTCACATTAAAATTAAAAAATTAAAAGATATAAAAATTTTTTCTTTTTCAATATATATATTTCGGGCTATCAACCCATCTTCAGGAAATACAGGAGGTAACTGACCCAGTATCCTTAACTCATAGTAAATCCATATTAAATAAAATATCTATTTACTCTTATCTTTATTAAAGATGTTTCACCTTGCACCAACACCACAATCTCTACTGATTATGAGATATAGAATCCTAAAACTAGTATATTGATGATATGAAATTGGCCTATTTCAACTTCCTGATATGTGATGTCACCTATTATTGATAAGCTTGAGAAACTAATAAGATCATTAAATTGAGACGTACAAAAGTTCAAAATGGGTTCCATAGCCTTTACCTGAGGACCATTTGAAGTCGCGTTTGGCGCGAGGCCGATTCCAATACTTTATCTGCTTCGTATAAAATGTTTCTTAAAGAAGAAATAAAATCACGCCTAAATTTATCTTTATTACGAAATAAAATATGAAAATAAAGCGTGAAGAATAATGATATTTTGAATATGAATCATAGTTTTATGAAATTCCATTTCGGTCATCGATAAATTAAAATGATAATGTCATTTTTTTGGCTGCTCAATTATGTATGTATGTATAGTTATAATTAGATAATGAATTGGTTGACGACTTTTCACGAATGAATCACATTTAGGTTGGGATACCTACGAGAAAATTTTCGATAATTACGAAACACAGGCAGGCAAGCAAGCAAGCAGGTTGGCAGATTGAAATTCAAAGACAAACGAGATGAATCACCCAAGGTAGCTCACTCAAGTGGGAAAGAGAACGAACCAGAGAAGAATACTGATGAGGGAAAGAGAAAGACAAAAATAAACATCCTATTAGGTAGGTAGGTTTAAAGTTTAAAGTACACCTCATGACGATCACTCACTATAACAGAGCATTTATATAAATAACAATAACAATAAACAATCAGCAAAAGAAAATAACAATTAAAAATCAAATTAAGAATTAATATATACTAAGTAATTGATTCTAATTAGGTTGCCATGGCAACAACAATGTATTTATTATTAATAAATAATAATAAATAAATCTTTATTTCTCGACCTGCTTAGAGGCACAAGTCCTCGGTGGCTAGGTCCTCCAAACATCAATACAATCTAGCTACAACAATACATTAATAAACATCAATACAAATTAATTACAACAATTTAACAAATAATAAACAAGTAAAAAAAAAAATTAGAAATGTATGCTCATTAACAAATAACATGACCATATATTTCCATCAAAAGACAAAAAGTAATTTAAAAATTCCGCGCAAAAACCCGATACCAGGAGCAAGCGACGCATTAGCCATCCCTGCATTTGCCATAAGTTGTTAAGGAAACCTGGTCAAAACCTTAACAAGGATGGTATGACCTTTCTCTACCTCACCTAATCTCTGCTTGTGAGAACTAAATAAAATTTTGCACAACTCTAGGACATTAGGACTTGACAAAATTTATAATTGATTTAATCATAGGGGGCAGAGGACTATAATCCCAAGTAGTAACAGACAGACTGTTCCACAAATCAATGCCAGATCCTACAAATGAATGTAAACCGATATTTTTCAAGAATCTTGGCTTACGAATCTTTTTTCTATGATCAGCTCTACCTAAATAATTTGGTTCCTGAAATCTATTCGTTATTTCCTCCCAATTCCTAAAACCCTTATAGGCTTTGAAAATCACTTTCAATTTAGCCCATTCCCTTCTCTCCAATAAACTAGACCATCCTATTATATTATTATTATATTATTGATATAGAAAATAAATAAACATGTTTTTCGTTCTAGCTAATATAGGTATGTACTACATAATTTATTTATAATATTTGAATATTAAATTTACACTGGTGCTGAGGATTCTTATAGGTGTTAAATGAAAGGCTTAACCCGCATGAAAATAAATAGATTTTCAAAATATGTTTTGTTTATAATCTGGGAACATATCTGAAATATATAACAAGAATATATAAAAACGAGCTTTTTGTGCGTGCCTTCGTCACGCCCTCGAAGCTCGACCCTCCGGGCTGGTGCCCTGGCGGGCAGCGTTTCGGTCCAAAAATTTTATTCCTCTTAAAAAACCACACTCTAAATGTATACCCGTAAACTACCGAAAATACATTGTCTCTTAAAAGTTTCGCCTCTTTAATTTTTTGAGTGGCGGGGGGTGGGGGGGAGGAATAATTATGAATATATTTAAATTCAAAATTTAAATTTCATTTTTCCTTTTCAAAACAAAAATAATGAAATGATTTATGAACTGCAAAAAATTCGCAGGCTGAATCATGGAAATTATTCAAATTTACGCGGTTCAATTAATTTAACTAATTACAAAAAATATATTTAATAATTTGTTATTAATTGTCTTTACACGGCCTCGTTGTGGTCGAGCCCCGGAGTGAAGAGAAATTATTTTCGATCTTTGGGGTCTGCGATCGATTGGGAGGCGATGGAATATTTAATTGTTTAATTAATGAATCAAGGCCTAGGCTGCGAAAAAATGAACGAGGAGAGGATTAAAAAGAAATTCCATAATTCATATAGACAAAAGGTATTAGTTTGGGTTCAGGGATCAGTAGCTTAGTGGATATAGGAGTTAAAACTCTTATGACAAAGCATTGCAGTACATATGCAAAGATCCCGGGTTCGAGCCCCGGCTGATCCTTTTGTCTGTAATAATAATAATAAACTTTTCTTCGTTCCCTAAATTTAAATATATTTAATGTTTCTTAATTTAAAATGAATCGGAGTCTTTCATTTCAAAATTACAATTATATTTCAAATTTGCCTGGTTAATGAAAATCGATTGGAGCCATCAGTTTAAAATCCGAGCTGACAATTATATTTCAAATTTGCCTCGTTAATTAATATATATTTAATGTTTCTTAATTTAAAATCTATTGGTGTTTTTTCATTTTCATTCGCGTTCAAATGAATACAATATTATCTCGACACAGTCTAAATCAAAAATATATAGTTTTACTAACAGAAATCAAAATATAATTATTAATGTTTCAATGGCGTAATGGCTAGAGCTAATGCCCTTAGTTCAAGAGTTCGTCGGTTCGATTCTAGGCAAGACGGTAATTTTTTTAGAGAAATTTCTTTAAGCGTTGTTACAAATTAATCTAGACAAATATATATAGTATTGGCCGTTTCGGATATATTCTCCGATATTTTCATTATATATTTTAGGGATATAAAAAGGACATATTTTGAATTTATAAAAAAAAACATATTTAAAATTTATAAAAAAGGGCATATTTTATTTATTTTAAATAGATTTACATATGCATATGGTCCCTTGTATCTGGGCATATCGATATGCCCAGCAACAAGGGATCCTGAATGTCTTCATCAGGGGACGCTATTTTTTTTTTCAGACGCTCTGAATCTGAGCGAAGTAATTTTTGAATTTATTGCTTGCCCAAATTCAGCATCCGTAATCTTCCCCGGGAAAGTTTTGTTGACGCTATCTAAAATTGGGATAAAAAAATGACATTTTTTGAGTTCGATAAAACTTTTAAATTTGAGGAAACAAAAAAGAATAAATATCAAATAGTCATTGATGTCTTATACCCACATTTCAACGCATTTAGAATCTTCGGATCCAGGCCTTTGTCGAAATATTTTGCCCCGGCTTATTTTTTGGGGCGTAATTATTTTTCAGCACTTTTTTAATTTTAAATGTTTTTTTTAATCTTCTCAATAGGCCTGCGCCTGTTTCTCCAAATGAAGGACTTTGTCCCATTCGATTTTTAGTCAGGGTGTACATTAAGGGCCGGTTGTATGTCGCAAAGTAAATGCTTTTTTACCACTAACCAAGGGTAGATGGTAAATGGAGGGGCTGGGATAGCCAATCAGATGACAGGAACTTTCGGTGTCTGTCATCTGAGTGGCCATCCCAGCCCCTCCGTTACCATCTACCCTTGGTTAGTGGTAAAGCGTTACTTGCCACATACAACCGGGCCTTAGTGTTTTCCCCTGTATGGTTTTAATTATCCTCAACTCGGTTTTTCTAAGAAGTTGTTGGGTGGAAATTGTATCTGCCCTTGTCTCTGCATCATATGTCAACACTGGACGCTTGCTGGTCTTATAAATGCGAACTTTACTCTCCGCTGACATATATCGCTGGTCCGGAAGAAAAACGTCACAAGTCAAAAAATACGATATTTGAGTTATTCATACCATATTTTATAAAAAAATATATTCTATTCGCTAGAAAAATGACATACGTCTAGTTCAAGTTCCGGTCGGTAGAAAGCTGTTCTGTCGTTTTTCACTTGCTACGAAGTGTTTTCGACGCTGTCAAGAAGATCGTCATAATTCAGTATTGTGCCATCCTTCGTTAAGAGACTATGTTCAAAATGTCAAGAAAAACGACCCAAATTCAATCGTCTCTACTTGACTTACGACGTTTTTCTTCCGGACCAGCGATATCTGTTTCGCCATATTAAATTGTTCAAACAGCCGGATATTCTGGCTCCTTTAGGGCCGGTTGTATGTCGCAAAGTAAATGCTTTTTACCACTAACACAGGGTAGATGGTAAATGAAGAGACTGGGATGGCCAATCAGATGACAGGCACTGAAAGTTCCTGTCATCTGATTGGCCATCCCAGTCCCTCCATTTACCATCTACACTTGTGTTAGTAGTAAAAATCATTTACTTTGCGAGATACACCGGCCCTTAGTCACAGTTTGGACCTCTTCTCTCAAATTCCTATTTCTCGATATTTCTACTCCTAAATAGTTGAATTTTTGGGGACTTGTTCTAATATGGTATCTCCTAGTTTTGATTCACACTTTTGGTTTGTTTTAGAGATTGATAGGCATTTTGTCTTCTCTAGAGAGATGTCCATATTTAGTTTTTAAATATTTTTTTTTTTTTTAATTTATCCAAATATTTCGGAAATTTTGTACAATATTCTTCAATGGACTGCTTTTTGTGCAATAGAATAATAGATTGTTAGGTATGGTTAGACATTAAACTAAGTTAAATAATTTGTTTTAAATATATTATATGTTGTGATGTTTGTTATATATTACCTCACCCGAAAATTGCCGTATTTGCTCAGTCTTCAAAATTCTAACACAGATCCATAGAGACATTTCATTTTGTCATTTTTAATTTTGCCCTCAAAAACAATTTTTTTTTTAAATTAGTAGAGTTTTTTGAGGGCAGAAGTTAAAAATGACAAATTGAAAATGTCTCTGTAGCCGTGTGTTCGAATTTTTGAAGACTCAGCAAACACGGTGATTTTTGGGTGAGATCCACTGAAGAAGGAAGGAATATTGTACGAAATTTCCGAAATATTTTGATGAATTAAAAAAAAAACACCATTTAAAATTAAAAAAACGTTTTTCCTTATCGGGAGACTTCAATTCCAGCGTATCGGCAGAGTGACTCCCTACAGAGTGTTTTATGAACTATCTTTATGTCAACTTTTCTGATAAAACTAGAAATTTTTTGAACATTTTATATTATTTAACTCAAAAGGAAAATTTTTTGGGTTGTGTCACTTTATTGTGCACCAACGATATGTAAAATTCATACCAAAAATAATAGTTTCTGCTTTTTTTCAACCGGAAGTTGGCAAACTAGAAAGCCCAATTTAATAAATTCTTCGTTAAGAAAATACAACAATTTTAGTTTCAGACTAACTTGCTACGCAATTTTGTTCTTTAGTTACGGGTAGTATAAAGGAATCCAGACAGGCAGACTATTACTCCGGCCCACCCGGCCTGCCGACCGTATCGAGTTAAAGGCTATTACACAATGATACGGTGGTGATCCGATTGTCGGTGTCTGTTTGCAGAAGACACACACACGTGGAAGACCTCGCGCTCTGGAATCCGCTAAGTCTTAAGGTCAGAGCCCAGAAGAGATCACGTCACAAGTATGACGTCACGCCGGCCGGCCGGCATTCCATCCTTCATAGGTGACAAGCTAGAAAGCGATGAGGGCCTCCGTTTAGAATATCCATCCAAGACAAGAATGCTGCATACTATAGTATGTCTAACGGCTTTGAGACTTGCTTGTATTCCCCCATTAGAAAGATAGGAAACAAATCTCCAGAAAACAGTTAAACACCATGTCTGGCAACGCCAAATTCCAGCCGTCTTCCTTTTCAATTAGCCTCTACCAATTTCACGAACAAATCACCTTATTTCGAAATCGGTTTTCTCTCTGTTTATATAGTACCTGGAACACCGAGCGATGCGAGAAAATTTAAAAGAATGTGTGACATGACTATTTGAAGCCCTGAAGAAGTCAGCAAAGTCGACGAAACGGTGGGTGGTAAATAAAAAAGTCACACATAAAAACTTGTCCTTATTTTCCTAATATAAACTTTCAAATTAATACAAATTATGGACGGAAATGATAGTAATAATTTTATTTAATTCTGGTTTCAAATAAAAATCGACCTTATTACTTGAATTTAAAATTAAAAATAAACTGACGTGTTCTGATGTGGCCATCCACTTGACTTTACCATACAACCTGAGGTCCCAATGATTATGTATACAAAGTTTGGTACAAGAACGTATATTTTCATTTTTGACCCTACACTTCCCCCCCCCCCTATTTTGAGCGGTTAGTTTGTGAATTTTTAGATTACTGTGTGCCCACTGATTATGTATACAAAATTTGTTTGAGTTTGGTACAAGAGTCTAGATTTTCATTTTTTGACCATACACCCTTCCCCCTTTGGGCGGCTAGTTTTTGCATTTTTAGACTTCTGGGGTCCCACTGATTATGTATACAAAATTTGGTTGAGTTTGCTCAAACGGCCTAGATTTTTAATTTTTAACCCCCCTCCACCTCCCTTAATTTTAAGTCGATATGCACCAAAATCTAACCAGCTCTTAATCTCAATGGGCCAAAACTACGTGTGAAATTTGGTTTCGATATTCACACTAGTTTTTTGAGCTAGTTCGTCCACAAAAATTTGGTAACGCACAGACTAACTAACAGACTAGCAGACATTTTGACAAAACAAATATTATCTCGAAAAACATAATTTTTTCGATGTTCACTTATTAAAGCTTTTTTGTAGACCGAAATGCCATGGTCTCGCTCAATTTTTTTAATCAAAATAGTTTCAGCCGTTTTTGAGATATTTTGAAAAAAAAGAAGGAAAAAAAACACTTTTTTCATGCACGATTACAATACTTGACCATACCCTGTATGGTAAAGTAATAATATTAAAATATCACTTTTAAGTAATTATAAATTTTTAAAAAAATATGTACACTCCATTGTTATACTATATCTTAAGTTGATCTTTAAAGAAATCTCGTAATACCCATAAATATATTTTATAGGTACTGAACTTTTAGTATGTGAGTCTCGCTTGTTTTTAGCCGTAAGTTCGTTAATTCGATGAATACTTTAAACGTTTTTAAAACATTTCTTAATTATCTACTTTTTTTGGTTTTATTTATTTTGAATTATCTGAAGTAAGTTTTAAGTTATTCCTGGTCGAGATCCAACGGCACTCTGTTGTAAGAAAAATAGACATCTTAAAGGTTTAAGTTAAGTGGACAAAAAATAAAGAACGTAAATAATCATTATTATAATGGATACGGAAGAATTAAATCCATGTATTTTAAATAATTTAAATATTTTCCTACTATACTTGGTTACTTAGTCGAGAGAATACATTTGGAGGTGATGACCAATCAGCAGACAGAAAACAGCTCAAGAGAGACCGAATTGAAGGTCGACCGTCAAAAGTCACACTCACACACGCACACAGAACGCAAATATATAATTAATTTATTAATTTAGACTAACGAGTTAGTATAACGATTATTATTTCAAAACCAGAGTGGACAATCCCACTTTTGGTTTTTATGAGAAATCCATCAAATTTGAGGGCAAAAGTGGATGGTACCTGTGCTGTAATCTAGAAGGACGTTTAAAGAGGTTCGTGACTGTTTATCATTTTTATAAGAAAATTCTCAAATTTTTACCATCGAATCATTGATGTTTTAAATATTTATTCCCGAAATTTGAAGTTGATCGTCTGCCTCATTATCATTACAGAGTAATAAATTATTGAAAATTGTCCCTTTAGCATGTAAGTAAATAGACCGAGCTTTTAAAAGGGCTATAACTTCTATACAAATTATAGCATTTTCAACAAATTTATACAAAGATCAATAATTCAACTTTTATGAATCGAATGATACATTTTTCAATAGATTTGACAGTCTAGTTAATTAGTTATTCATAAATGTAAAAATAAAAAGTTATTTCCATCCAACAGAATATAGTAAAAGCACTAGTGTAGAATTCCAAATCTATTTCTTGAGAAAAAAATTTATCTCAATATTCTTTTTATTAATATTATCAAAACAATGATTTTTATTAGAAATTAACCTCATTATTAACAATTTTTTTATTAAAACATTTAGTATTCAGAAGTTGTCACTCTGCAGAAATACAAAAGATTTTTTCGTAGATCAACCAAATAGATAAGCTGTCTCGAACTTCCTTAAAGAGGTTTATCAGCGAAAATGAGATTTATCGGTTGGTCCACTCTGCTTTTCAACGCCTCATATAAATATGTACGTGCACACTAGGGGTGGTCCTTATTTTAGAAATATATACAGGGTGGGGCACAAAGATCTACAACATTTTGAAGAGGTATAAAAAAAATGAAAAAATTTAACTAGAAAGAAACTTAATATATTTTTGAAAAGAACATAAAATAATTTCTTTTTAAAATGTGTTTTAAACATTATATCAGACGAAAAAAAGGGGGGGAGAGGGTTAAAAATGAAATATCTAGCCCTTTCGACCAAACTATGTATACAAAATTTCCTTAGTTTTTGCATTTCTAGCCTTCTGGGGGCCACAGAATATATATATATGTTGCAGTAAAAACGCGTTCTTACTAGTTAAAACGCGTTTCGCTGAATACCTTTATGGCAACTAGAGTTTACTGGTGGTTGGGTTTGGTTCAAGGTCTAGAATCTTCATTTTTGACCTTCCGTCTCATTTTTGTGTATATATCTTCAAAATTTTTTTAACCGCAATGTGAAAAATTACATCCTCTACAACTTTTCTTCTAATTTTCGACATTTTCGTTTAAAAATTTTTGAAAAAAATTCACGAAATGAGGCGGAAGGTCAAAAATGAAGTTCTAGACCTTTGAACACAAACTCGACCAACATCAGTAAACTCTAGTTACCACTAAAGGTATTCAGCGAAACGCGTTTTAACTAGTAAGAAAGCGTTCTTATAAAAAAAAAGGGGTTTTACTGTAACAAAATTTGGTTGAGTTTGGTCCAAAGGGTTAGAATTTTGATTTTTGACTCCCCCCCTCCATTTTTTGTCTGATAATGTTTAAATCACATTTAAAAAAAAAATAAACTGCAACGGATCGTTGCTAAACTTTATCCAAATTCATTTGAAATATTAATATGTTATAGAGTAAAGTACTTTAAAATATAATTTAACTAAAAACTTTATTTAACCTTTTTTGTGGTCCCCAAAGTACTTAATTAGGATATTAAATTTCATCAAAATTAGTTAAGTCATTTTCAAGATATTTAGAAAAAACTAAAAAAGTACTCAAATAAAGTACTAATGTTTGTGGACCGATATGTACCAAAAACTAATCAGCGCTTCATTTTGTTAAAATACTGGTAGGTTTTCAATTTCAATTCAATCGGTTCAACGGTGTGGAAAAATTCGTGGACGAAAAAAACGATAACACACACACAGACATACATCCATCCATCCCCACGCACTTCCAAAAAAAATGGCACTTTTTGGCCTCTCAGCTAGATCCCACGTAATTTTTAGCAAAACCGTCACGTGCTAAAATTCAATCTAATTGAATACTTCAATTTGTGAACCTTAATTGAGTCCATGGGTTCCGTAGTCTTTACCTGAGGACCCTTTGAAGTCGCGCTTGCCGCCAGACCGATTGCAATACTTTCCCCATGCTTCGCATTGGATAAAGTAAAAATTATGTTCTTTTCAAAAATATATTAAGTTTTTTTCTAGTTAAATTTTTTCATTTTTACTTTATCCAATGCGAAGCATGGGAGAAAGTATTGTAATCGGTCTCGCGGCAAGCGCGACTTCAAAGGGTCCTCAGGTAAAGACTACGGAACCCATAGACTCAATTAAGGTCACAAATTGAAGTATTCAATGAGATTGAATTTTAGCACGTGACGGTTTTGCCAAAAATTACCTGGAATCTCGTCGAGAGGCCAAAAGTGCCATTTTTTTGGAAGTGCGTGGGGATGGGTGTGTGTGTGTGTTATCCTTTTTTTCGACCACGATTTTTTTCACACCTTTGCGCTGATTGAAATGAAATTTAAAACCTACCATTCTTTTAACAAAATGAAGCGCTGATTAGTTTTTTCGTACATATCGGTCAACAAACATTAGTACTTTATTTAGGTACTTTTTTACTTTTTTCTAAATATCTTGAAAATGCCTTAACCAATTTTGATGAAATTAACCATACCAACTGCGTTGTTTTCTTATCCTTTACCATTGATGAAGACATAAAGGAATCGAATTAAAAACAAAAATAGGGATTGATTCTCATCTAGTACTTGAAGAATAACAATTCTACATTAGGTTTTTGACGTTTCGATTATTATTGGTAACCATTGCTGAAGACATGGAGGAATCGACTTAAAATCAAAAATAACGATCGATTCTTATCTAATACTAGAGGATTAACCTTATTGCATTCCATTTTTGATGTTTTGACTATTAATGGCAACCTCTACTGATAACGTGGAAGAATCGACTTAAAATCAAAAAGACTAAATTCTTTTTTGGTAAGCAACTCAAGCTTGAAAAATTAAAAAAATTGTTTTAATTATATTTTTGGAGTTTTATTTAATAGCCTATACATATTTCGGGTTTTTAGCCCATTGTCAAATACAAACTCCTGATGATGGGCTAAAAACACGAAAAATGTATAGATTATTAAATAAAACTCCAAAAATATAATTAAAACAATTTTTTTAATTTTTATTTTTTACTTGTAAAACACCACTATATATAATCCTTTAAAAACTTCTGTTTAATATGTTTCACTATAAACCAACACCGATTTCCCTAAATGTTATTAATAATATAATATTATTTTAAAATTTTCATTAGTTATAACTTTTTAATGTATTCTTTAATAAATGTATAGCCCTATAAAAATATTATTAAAAATTATTATCAATAAATCTCTCGTTAGTCTTGATATTATATACTTAGGCCATAATTGTAAATTTTAATGAACTAATTAAGATTGGAATAATTTTTAGTTTGAACTCGTTAACTAATTGATGGTAATTTTGTGCCCATAGAGTGGAGATGGCGGTATATCGCGGGTGGTGCGTTCAGACGAGCGTTCCGCCTGGCCTGGCCCTTTTGCCCCCCACGTGACACACACGTGGTTGAAGGTCGGTGGGACTCTCGTCTGTGTGCACCGCTTAGCCTTTCTCATCAATCCCATATTATATTATGGACTGGAATCGAGGAATGGAACAATACACGTTAAATTACTAAGAAAAAGGTATACCTACTTATTTTCATTCATAAATTATTATTTCTATTATGTTTAAAGACCAAAACAATTGAACTTTGATTTAAGGTCATTTTTTTTTAGAAAATTTAACAACTTTCCTGGATGGCTCATTAAAGGCAAAGTTTATCTATATATATAAAATTCTTTGCCCGATACACTCACTCATTATCAAAACAGCCAGAACCACTGGACATAGAAACATGAAATTTGGAGAGGATATTGAATCTATGACATAGGGGCTCACTAAGAAAGGATTTTTGGAAATTGGACCCTAAGGGGGTCAAAGGGGCAAAAGTGTGTTTTCACTGATTATGCGATATCTCTTAAGGACGATAAAATATCTACTTGCTTTTTACTTATAAAAACACTAAATTAAAATATCTAAAAACTTCATTCAGGATTTTTTGAAATTCGACCCCTAAAAGGGTCAAAAAGGGCAAATATCTTTGGTATGTGTTTACACTAATTATGCATATTCAATTAAGAACGATAAGATATCTACTTGATTTTTACTTAATAAAATTCTAAATACAAATATCTAAAAATTAATTTCAGGATTTTTGAAATTCGACCCCCAACTATCCAAAATGTAAGTGGGGGCAAAAACTAAAACTCTATCTTATCTTGATCAAATTTTGTAGAGTTATTCTTTATTACTTTAAGAAACTATTCCTGTAAAAATCAACTATCAAAATTAACTGTATGGGGCGAAGGGGGGGAAATTATAGAAATTTTTAGCCTTTTAGTACATTTACTCTTTAGAAAATTGTGGAATATTTATTTGCATATATCTAAAAAAATAATTTCAAGATTTTTTTGTAATCCGACCCCCCCCCCCCTTTTTTGGGAATGGAGCTTTTTTTTAAATGAATTTTGGAGACCTAATAATCACATGCCGAGACGCTGCCAGCCAGGGTCACCTGCCCAAGGCACGCCTGGTGCAGCTCTTTGGATTATATTAATCGTGCTGCGAAGCCCGGCTTCGGCGGGTGTCTTGCGGGCCAGGAGCCTACTTCCACTGGACTCTGTAGTAGGTTTTAATTTAAATTTACTAATTTTAATAATCTGATCCCTTCAGGGGGAATCATCATCATCATCATCATCGAGTATACAGTCCTAAGACTGGTTTGATGCAACAATCCGTCTCCACTCGACTCTGTCCCCCGCCAGCTGTTTGACCTCTCTAAATGTCTGGCATCCCATATCCCCAATTATTTGGTTGAAATATTCTAATCTAGGTCTTCCCCTTCCCCTTTTCTTTCCCACCTCCCCCTCCAAGATATCCCTAAGCAGTCCCCCATGTCTCAGTGTGTGCCCCATCATCTGACCTCTTCTCTTCCTCAGACTCTTCCACAAGGTTCTTTTTTCTCCGATTCTTCTAAGAACTTCTTCATTTGTAATTTTATCCATCCATTTGATATTCATCATTCTTCTGTAGCACCACATTTCCGAAAGCCTCTAATCTCTTTCTCTCCGCTTTTCCTAATTGTCCAGGTTTCACACCCGTACATGGCTATGCTCCATACATATGTCTTCAATAGCAACTTCCTGTTTTCTAAGGGGGAAGGCAATGAGAAACCATGCTTGTAGAAAAAATTTCCCAGGAAAATTACAATGGAGAGGATACTCTCCACCAGTGGCGTAGCCAGAAAATTTTCATTGGGGGGGGGGGGGGTCAATCCACAAAGCAAAATATTTATTGGGAATTTTTTTTTTATTAAAACAAATAGTCCAGTAAAATTGTGTTTTTACCCGGAATGCTTTGGAGTAGTTGTAATTTCTTCGACCCTTTATGTTTTTGGATGTGCTGAATCCGAACCTAAGGTTTGCTAACAAAATTTCGTGACGGGACATTGTCAAAAATACAAAAAAAGATAAAAAAAAAAAAATTCATATCTTGGCGATTTTTTGCTTATAACTCAAAAACTATCAACTTTTCATAAATAATCTTCCTTTGCAAAATGAAAGTTCATAAAATTTTCTACAAATTTTATAAATTAGGTTTCTTTTTCCGACCAAACGTTCGAGATCAAGCGCTAGTTGAAAATTGGCGTATTTTTATTGTTTCCTCAAATCCCAAAAACTCGCACTTTTTTCGATTTTTTCTCATTTTGACTATGAAAGACAGCCACTCTCCAAACAAGTCCAGATAAATTGTAAAAAAATAAGCTTAATAAAAAAACCCAACTTTTCAAAATCCATTGAGAATTGTCAAAGTTATTCAAGAGTTCCATTGACCACTTTGAGATGGCCATCCTATATTTTAATGGTTTAGTAAAATTGTTTCCACTTGTACTGAAGAAAGTTTTATGGCCAGTATGGGGCAGTTGATGTCGACCACAAGTTGTTTATCATTAAAAAAATTCTATTGAAACCACCTAGATGAGAAATCTAGTGAACATAGTAATTATATATTAACGAGCTTCGAGGGCGTGCCTGGGCTGGTGCCCTGGCGGGCAGCGTCTCGGTCCAAAAATTTTATTCCTCTTAAAAAACCACACTCCAAATGTATACCCGTAAACTACCGAAAATACATCGTCTCTTAAAAGTTTCGCCTCTTTAATTTTTGACTGGCGAGGAGGGGGGGGAGGAATAATTATCAATATATTTAATGTTTCTTAATTTAAAATGAATTGGAGTCTTTCATTTCAAAATTCGAGTCCAAATTACAATTATATTTCAAATTTGCCTGGTTAATGAAAATCGATTGGGCCATCAGTTAAATCTAGCTGACTTATATTTCAATTGCCTCGTTAATTATATATATTTAATTTTTCTTAATTTAAAATCTATTGGTGTTTTTTCATTTTCATTCGAGTTCAAATGAATACAATATTATCTCGACACAAAGTCTAAATCAAAAATATATAGTTTTAGTAACAGAAATCAAGATATAAATATTAATGTTGCATTGGTGTAATGGCTAGAGCTGATGCCCTTAGTTCAAGAGTTCGTCGGTTCGATTCTAGGCAAGAGGGTAATTTTTTAAAGAAAATTCTCTCAGCGTTGTTACAAATTAATCTAGGCTCTTATATACATACTTATATATATATATATGTCCGCCTCCGTGGTGTAATGGTCATAGTAACTGACTGGCGACCCGGAGGTCTCTGGGTTCGATTCCCGGCTATACCCAGAACATTTTTTCTGTAAGTATAGGGTCTGGTAATAAAAATTAAGTGGGAGATAAATTTAACCGAATTTATCGCGCGGAGAATTTACCACTGCTCGAAGCCCCTAAAACCTTAGTAAATTGGATATTGAATTGTATCTAAGTTTCTGAGATTCGCTCGTGATCCCGGCTTCTTTTCCTTCTGCTCTGTTCTTTTCACGATGGAGGGGCCAGCCCATACAGGCCTTTAGGGGATCCACCTTCTTCTGGTGTATCTCCTTCTCACATCAATATCATTAAAAACAAAATACAGTATATGCATTCGTGTAATGGCTAGAGCTGATGCCCTTAGTTCAAGAGTTCGTCGGTTCGATTCTAGGCAAGAGGGTAATTTTTTTAAAGAAAATTCTCTCAGCTTTGTTACAAATTAATCTAGGCTCTTATATATAGTATAACTTGAATCGGAGCTTGTCTTAAGTATACTACCCCATATTTTTCCAAATATCCCGACATTGGTATTTCTGGTTAAAGCTCCACCAATAGGTTCCGACCAATCATTTACCGGAAATTACACGAGGAGTTATAAAGAACTTAAACTATATAATTACAAAGTCTGTAGAGATAACCATCTAGTGATTAGTATGTTTTTCATGAATTCTATGAATTTAATTATTTATTTTATGTTTTATTTTAGGTTTAGTATGTACTACAATCAAGGCATATTTCAATCGAATTTATAAATACTGCAATCATAAGAAAAACAAGATAATAATTGAAATACAAGAGAAAAGAATGAAGAAAAATAGATTTTTTTGAAAAGAAGGTGTAAGTAGGAACTCACCAGGTACGCACTGCTGAGGACAAGAAGTCCACTCTGACCAAGGGGACATGTGACAATCGACAGGACACGATTTGGTACAGGGACGAACCGTATCAGGTTTCGGCAACGGAGCACAACTGAAATCAAAGATATTATTTATAATCAAGATTCTTTTTATGATGTACAGTCGACTCTCGATAATTTGAAATCCAAGGAACTACTAGGAAAATTATGGAGAAGTTTGAATTATCAAGAGGAAAGAAAAAAAAATTCGATATGTATGAGCATACATACATTGAGCATACACACATACATACATTTTGTATATAGCCTCAAGTAAAAAAAATAAAAACGACAAAAAAGAATAACAAATTACATATTTACTGAAGTTAACAGCTGAAGAGTTCGAATTATCAAAAATAGCAAAAGGTCCCCCCCCCCTTATTAGATATTTTTGCATTTTGTTAGAAAAATAAAAGTTTAATTGAGTGATATTGATGAGGCAGTCCAAAAATCTTTTTTTAATAAACCAACGTTTCGGAGGCTTATTCCCTCCTTCTTCAGAGTCAGTAATCAATTACTTTTCAAAGTGAGTACAATATTATTGATTAAAAAATGTATATTAAGTATATATGTAGGTACCATATTAATTGTATTAAAAAAAAGATTGTGATGATCTTGATTGTAATGATGGCCAAATCCCATTTTAATTGATTACAGACCCTGAAGAAGAAGGGAATAAGCCTCAGAAACGTCGGTTTTTGAATAAAAAGAGAGGCTAAATTAACTTCTTTTTTTGGACTGTTTCATCAATATCCACAGAATAAATTTTTTATTATTTTTAAAAATCGAAGAATATATTTGTTCTCAAAAAATTTAAATTGAATCTTGAAGGGTGCTAGATATGTTTCCAACAAAATTCAAAAATATCTCATAAGCTCATAAGGGGGGGGGGATCATTTGTAAAATTTTCCCTCTCGAGGCAGGGTGGAAAATATAAAGTTTTTCGATATAATAGGACTTTTATTAAAATAAGCTGACGTGTTCTGATATGGCCATCCACTTGACTTTACCATACAACCTTAGGTCCCAATGACTATGTAAAGAAAATTTGGTTGAGTTTGGTACAAGAACCTATATTTAAATTTTTGATCCCCCCTCCCAACCATTTTGGGCGATTAGTTTTTGCATTTTTAGACTTCTGGGGTTCCACTGATTATGTATACAAAATTTGGTTGAGTTTAGTCAAATGGCCTAGATTTTCTTTTTTTGACTCTAAACTCCCCCCTTTTTGGGCGATTAGTTTTTGCATTTTTAGACTTCTGGGGTCCCACTGATTATGTATATTAAATTTGGTTGAGTTTAGTCAAATGGCCTAGATTTTTAATTTTTAACCCCCCCCTCTACCACCCTTAATTTTGGGTCGATATGCACCAAAATCTAATCAGCTCTTAATCTCAATGGACCAAAACTAAGTGTGAAATTTGGTTTCGATATTCCCATTAGTTCTTGAGCTAGCTCGTCCACAAAAATTTGGTAACGCACAGACTAACTAACAGACATTTTGACAAAACAATTATTATCTCGAAAAATATAATTTTTTCGATGTTCACTTATTAGAGCTTTTTTGTAGAACGAAAAAACATGGTTTTGCTCAATTTTTTTAATCAAAATAGTCTCACCCGTTTTTGAGATATTTTGAAAAAAATAATAAAAAAAAAACACTTTTTTCATGCACGATTACAATACTTGACCATACCCTGTATGGTAAAGTAACAAATTTTTAGGTTCTTGGCCATCATTAACTGGCTTATTTCCTGTTCACTGTTTATACTTGTGATATGAGACACCCTGTTGATAGAAAAGTATCAATGTTTCGATCTATCCGGGTTCTCTGTTTCTGATATTTCCCGAATTTCCATTATTTGCTTTGTTTTGGGAATTCGTGGGAGGATTCGTAATCAAAAATAATATGAAGAAAAAGAACCCACCAACATTTTAATTGGAGAAGTTGAAATGGAATTATTTATTCTAAAAAGTTAGATTAGATTTCATTCGATGTTTGTTTCAATCATGAATAAGGGAATATTTATTGAGCAATATCTCTTTTTATTTTACCATACAGGGTATGGTCAAGTATTGTAGTCGTGCATGAAAAAAGTGTTTTTTTTTCTTCTTTTTTTCGAAATATCTCAAAAACGGCTGAAACTATTTAGATTAAAAAAATTGAGCGAAACCATAGCATTTCGGTCTACAAAAAAGTCCTAAGAAGTAAAGATCGAAAACATTATATTTTTTGAGATAATAATTGTTTTGTCAAAATGTCTGCTAGTTAGTAGTCTGTGCGTTACCAAATTTTGTGGACGAGCTAGCTCAAAAACTAGTGTGAATATCGAAACCAAATTTCACACGTAGTTTTGCTCCATTGAGATTAAGAGCTGATTAGATTTTGGTGCATATCGACCGAAAATTAAGGGGGGTGGAGGGGGGGGTTCAAAATTAAAAATCTAGGCCAATTGAGCAAACTCAGCCAAATATTGTATACATAATCAGTGGGACCCCAGAAGTCTAAAAATGCAAAAACTAACCTCCCAAAATGGAGAGGAAGGGGGGGGGTGTAGGGTCAAAAAATGAAAATCTAGGCTCTTGTACAAAACTCAACCAAATTTTGTATACATAATCACTGGACCCACAATAATCTAAAAATGCAAAAACTAACCGGCATTTTTCTTTAATTTATCTAAAACATAAGTAACTATACTTTAAATAGAAAAAGCCCCGAAAAGGAAAAATGACATTCAATCTAAAGAGCATTCCTGGAGGGGATCATCCGTGGCCTAGTTGGTAAATGCACTCTTTGGCTAAAGGAGAGAGACACGGGTTCGAATCCCGTTGGGTGCTCAATTCATTTTTTTTACCATACAGGGTATGGTCAAGTATTGTAATAGTGCATGAAAAAAGTGTTTTTTTTGAAATATCTCAAAAACTGCTGAAACTATTTCAATTAAAAAAATTGAGCGAAATTATGGTCATTCGCTCTACAAAAAACTTCTTATAAGTAAACATCAAAAAAATTATATTTTTCGAGATAATAATTTTTTTGTCAAAATGACTGTTAGTCTGTCTGTTAGGTTAGTCTGTGCGTTACCAAATTTTGTGGACGCGCTAGCTCAAAAACTAGTGTGAATATCGAAACCAAATTTCACACGTAGTTTTCGTCCATTGAGATTAAGAGCTGATTAGATTTTGGTGCATATCGACCCAAAATTAAGGGGCGTGGAGGGGGTTTAAAAATTAAAAATCTAGGCCATTTGACCAAACTCAACCAAATTTTGTATACATAATCAGTGGGACCCCAGAAGTCTAAAAATGCAAAAACTAACCTCCCAAAATGAGGAGGGAGGGGAAGGGGAAGGGGGGGGGGTGTAGGGTCAAAAAATGAAAATAAGGCTCTTATACCATACTCAACAAAATTTTGTATACATATCAGTGGGATCCCAGAAGTCTAAAAATGCAAAAACTAACTTCCCTAAATGGGGAGGGGGGTCTAAAAATGAATATATAGGCTCTTGTACCAAACTCTACCAAATTTTGTATACATAATCAATGGGCCCCCAGGAGTCTAAAAATGCAAAAACAAACCCCCCCTCCCCTACATGATTATAAATAATTTTATTAAATATTAAATATAAGTGAGGGGCCAGGTTGTATGGTAAAGTCAAGTGGATGGGCACATCAGAACTCGTCAGTTTATTTGTTTCGGTGTGTGTGCTTACTTTTCTTCAGGAACGGATCTCTCGTAGTCCTCGACACACCAGACCTCCCTCACTTGAGTTCCCTTATCACAGACCTCGTTCACTTCAGTTATCACTCCATTCAACGATGCATTCAGGGCAAGACTTGCAGCAGTAGCGGCCGCTGCAGCAGCAGCTGCTTCTTGCATCTCCATCTCCTCCAATTCTTTAGAACCTGAAACAAAGTATTATTATTTGTTGTAAATATTCACGTAATTTCACGATTCATTTTATAATATCGGATAATGCACAAAGTAATTTAACGAAACAGGCCAACGTTTATCGCAAGGGCCGCACGCAGGCGATCGAATTGCCAGGGAAATTATAACAATTTTTGAAGTGAAACTTCTTTAGCGAGGTATTTGTTTAAATTTTTTCGTTACAATAAAGGGGAAATCTATATCTATATAAGCGAAATACCACTAACACACTCACTGACTCAACACGATATCTCCAGAACTACTAGACTTACCGACTTAAAATTTGGAATAGAGCTTCTTTATAGAGTGTAGATGTCAGCTAAAAAGTGATTTTAAGAAAATCCACCTCTAAGGGGGTAAACTAGGGCTTAAATTAAATAAAGATCTGTGTTTGGCTGATTCTGTCGCCATGTTTTTGTTTACTCAAATTCTTTTTTTTTTTTTTTTTTTTAATGATAAAATTATATAAAAATTAAAAACTTGAGGAATAACAATTCTGCATTGGATTTTTGACGTTTCGGTAATTATTGGTAACCATTGCTGAAGACATAAAGTAATAAAATCAAAAATAGGCATCGATTCTCATCTATTACTTGAAGAATAACCTTATTGGATTCAATTTTTGATGCTTTGACAATTAATGGTAACCTTTTCTGAAAACATGGAAGAATTGACGTAAAATCAAAAATACTAAATTCTTTTTTGGTAAACTCAATCAAATGTTGTATAGATATACTGTGGGCCCCCAGAAAGCTAGAAATGAAAAAACTAACTACTCAAAATGGTGAAGGTGGTTAAAAATGAAAAGTCTAGCCCTTTGGCCAAACTCAACCAAATTCTGTATACATAATCTGTAGACCAGGTGTTGTGGGTTTAGGAGGTGGGGATCCAGGGGGAGTAGGTTCATGGGATAGGGGGCCCGGGGGGTTGGAGAGAGAGCCTTTAGGGTGGAGGGGCTGAGTCCAAGGGGTTTGAGGATTGGATCGGCGAGATGGGTGGGGTGGGGGGAGTCCTTGGCTAGCAAGAGGGCCACCAAAGGTTCGGAACGAGACGCATCCCATCAGGGGCTAGTAACCTAATATAGGGAAATATGAGAAAAATAATCATTTAAATTTTCTAATTTTAAGACATTTTATTTGTCATGAACAATTAGTGGGTTTTAAAATAATAATTTAAATTCCTAATTTTCATAAATTCTATTTGTCATTTAATATTAGTGGGTTTTAAAATTAAAGTTTAACTTCTCCCGTGAGCTTATTTTTACTTTATTCTATATATTACTAGATACAACTATATATTTAATCTCCTACCATTCGATTTCAATCTCTTGTCATATTTTGAACAAACTTTTGGATTTATATACACAACGAGCTGTAGAGGGCGTGCCTTCGGTACGCCCTCTACAGCTCAGCCCTTCGGGCAGGTGGCCCTGGCGGGCAGCGTCTCGGGATGTGATTATTAGGTCTCCAAAATTCATTTAAAAAAAAGCTCCATTCCCATACAGTCAAAAATATATAGTTGATTTTAACAGGAATAATTTCTTAAAGTAATCAAGAATAATTCTACAAAATTTGATCAAGATAGGAGAGAGTTTTAATTTTTGCCCCCACTCACATTTTGGATAGTTAAGGGGGGGGGGGGGTCGGATTACAAAAAATCTTGAAATTAATTTTTAGATATTTGCAAATAATTAACTCTCAGTTTTCTAAAGAGTAAATGTACTAAAAAGCTAAAAATTTCTATATTTTGCCCCCCCCCCTTTCGCAATTTCAATTTTGATAGTTGATTTTTACAGGAATAGTTTCTTAAAGTAATAAAGAATAATCTACAAAATTTGATCTATATCGGAGATAGTTTTAATTTTTGCCCCCACTCACATTTTGGATAGTTGAGGGTGGGGTCGGATTACAAAAAATCTTTAAATTTTTTTTTAGATATTTGCAAATAAATAACCCACAGTTTTCTAAAGAGTAAATGTACTAAAAAGCTAAAAATTTCTATAATTCCCCCCCCCCCTTCGCCCCCATACAGTCAATTTTGATAGTTGATTTTTACAGGAATTGTTTCTTAAAGTAATAAAGAATAACTCTACAAAATTTGATCAAGATAGGAGAGAGTTTTAATTTTTGCCCCCACTCACATTTTGGATAGTTGTGAGTCGAATTTCAAAAATCCTGAAATTACTTTTTAGATATTTGTATTTAGAATTTTATTAAGTAAAAATCAAGTAGATATCTTATCGTTCTTATTTGAAAATGCATAATTAGTGTATACACATTGCAAAGATATTTTGCCCCTTTTGACCCCGTTAGGGTGAAATTACTTTTTAGATATTTTAATTTACTATTTTTATAAGTAAAAATCAAGTAGATATTTTATCGTCATTAAGAGATATCGCATAATCAGTGAAAACACACTTTGCCCCCTTTGACCCCCTTAGGGGTCGAATTTCCAAAAATCCTTTCTTAGTGAGCCCCTATGTCATAGATGTAATATCCTCTCCAAATTTCATGTTTCTATGTCCAGTAGTTCTGGCTGTTTTGATGATGAGTGAGTGTATCGGGCAAAGAATTTTATATATATACACATTTATTGCTATTAAGGTGACTCTTTTAGGGAGCTTTTTAATCCTTCTTTGTGAACTGTAATTGTTTAAAATCTGTAGGTACTACAAAAATACTCATTTTTATTCTTTTAAAAATAATAAAACTATAACGAATATTGTATGCAAATCAGTATAATTTGTCTCTGTACTATCAGATACGTCGAACAACAAAGAAATAAAATTATATCTAAACTTCAGAAATTAAATTGAATCATGTGTTGTTTCATGTTATATCAGAAAATAATTTGAGTTCAAAAATTTTTGCGTTATCATTAGATATTACTAGTCCTTTCTACCAAACTAAGTACCGTACACAAAATTGGTTTGGACGAAAGGTCTAGAATTTTCATTTTTGGCCCTCTAAAAGTATAGAAATGCAAAAACTAACCAGACAAAATGGGCCACAGGGGGTCAAAAATGAAAATTCTAGACCTTTCGACCAAACTAACAAAATTTTGTACACATAGTTTGGTCGAAAGGACTGAATTTTATTTTTAACCCCCCCTTTTTTGTCTAATATAATGTTTAAAAGATATTTAAATAAGCTGACGTGTTCTGATGTGGCCATCCACTTGACTTTACCATACAACCTGGCCCCTCTCCTTATATTTAATATTTAATAAAATTATTTATAATCATGTAGGGGAGGAGGGTTAGTTTTTGCTTTTTGACTTCTGGGATCCCACTGATTATGTATACAAAATTTGGTTGAGTTTGGTCAAATGGCCAAGATTTTAATTTTTTGACCATGCACCCCCCCATTTTGTGCGGTTAGTTTTTGCATTTTTAGACTTCTGGGGGTCCACTGATTATGTATATAAAATTTGGTTGAGTTTGCTCAAACGGCCTAGATTTTTAATTTTTACCACCCCCATAATTTTGGATCGATATGCATCAAAATCTAATCAGCTCTTAATCTAAATGGACCAAAACTACGTGTGAAATTTGGACTAGTTTTTGAGCTAGCTCGTCCACAAAATTTGGTAACGCACAGACTAACAGAAATTTTGACAAAAAATTTATTATCTGGAAAAATATAATTTTTTCGATGTTCACTTATTAGGGCTTGTTTGTAGAGCGAAATGCCATGGTTGCGCTCAATTTTTTTCAATCGAAATAGTTTTAGCCGTTTTTGAGATATTACGAAAAATAAAAAATTTTAAGAAAAAATAAAAACCGACTTCAAAAAATTAAATGCAACAAATATAAAAATACACTAAAAGGTATAAAATAATTATTATCTTATTTAGTTACAACTAAACGACGAAATATTAACACGAAATTACTTTTTAAAGTCGGTGCCAAACAAACTATACCTATAAGCGGAGCATACCCGCCAAACGTACTAAGTAAGATCCGTCGAGTGCGATTCATAAAAGGTATATGTTTGGCACCGACTTCAAAAATTAATTTCGTGTTAATATTTCGTCGTTTAGATTGTAACTAAATAAGATAATAATTATTTTATACCTTTTAGTGTATTTTATATTTGTTGCATTTAATTTTTTGAAGTCGGTTTTTATTTTTCTTAAAAATTATTTTATTTTCTCCTTTTTAGTGATGTTATTAATAGTGATCATATCATCAGAACTTGATCAAATTAATATGACACCATCCCCAAGACACCCCCTATCGGATAAAGAACCATCGAAACCTCGGTTCATAAACAACCTCTTTGTTTAGTTAGTCTAAACAAACCTAATAAAAAGGTCTAATACCTATGAAAAAAATCGAAAAAAATGGGACCAATAGGAAGCTAGACTGGACCCAATGCAAAAAAAATTTTCAAAATCGGTTGAGAATTGGCGGAGATAGAGGTAACATAGGCACAAAAAAAAAAAAAAAAAAAAATTCAATCGAATGAGAACCTCCTCCTTTTTTGAAGTCGGTTAAAAAACCACTTTTTTCATGCACGATTACAATACTTGACCATACCCTGTATGGATAAAGTAAAAAAATTTTATTTTACTGTTCTTTTCAAAAATGTATTCAGTTTTAATCTAATTAAATTTTTTCATTTTTTTTATACCTCTTCCAAAATGTGGTAGATCTTTAGACCCACCCTGTATATATCTATATATTATATACAATCTTTTTTCTAATCAGTAGAGATTGTGGTGTTGGTGCAAGGTGAAACATCTTTAATAAAGATTAGAGTAAATAGATATTTTTATTAATATGGATTTACTATGAGTTAAGGATACTGGGTCACTTATTTCACATTAAAATTAAAAAATTAAAAGATATAAAATTTTTTTCTTTTTCAATATATATATTTCGGGCTATCAACCCATCTTCAGGAAATACAGAAGGTAACCTCAGTTTTATATTCAATTTTATATCTTTTAATTTTATAATTTTAATGTGAAATAAGTGACCCAGTATCCTTAACTCATAGTAAATCCATATTAAATAAAATATCTATTTACTCTAATCTTTTTCTTTATATATTTAGTGAAGAGAAGAATAAGAAGATAATATAATAAAACTCGGCAAACTTGAACAATAAGCTATTATTATATTAATATTGATATTATATAATGCCTTTTGATAAAAGTTATTATTTCGTCTAATAATACGCTGATAACAAAGATTCTTTGTTGTAGCTAAAATCTCGCAATTATTGTCAAATTGAATTTTCTTCAATGATTTGTATGAATTGCATCCAGTTATTGGGATGAAATGGCAACAACATATCCACCCATCCATCGATCAATAGATCCATTTCAGAGAATCATTCATTGATCAATGATCAGATAAACGAAATGGAATAACAAATCAAATATGCGCACTCTGAAGGCTTATTGTCTGTCCCAGAGAACATACTATATGGTAGGTATTCATCCAGAAGAAAAAATTCCATTTTGATCTATTAGGGGGGCATTCATTAGATGATCTATACATTTAATTAGCTTCTAAAACAAGGGAATTATTAATTTAGGATCGACTCGTTCGTTTTGTGGTTGTAATTTCGATACCTCTCTCTTGATGACATCACAATCATCCAATTAGACAATTAATCCGATTATTATTTATCAAATTTAAAGCTGATATCATTATTGGAAACAAAAAAAAAACTGACGTGGCCATCCACATGACTTTACCATACACCTGGCCCCTCTCTTATACTTAATATCTAATAACATAAAGATAAAGGTAAATAAATATTTTATTTAATATGGATTTACTATGAGTTAAGGATACTGGGTCACTTATTTCACATTAAAATTAAAAAATTAAAAGATATAAATTTTTTTTCTTTTTCAATATATATATTTCGGGCTATCAACCCATCTTCAGGAAATACAGAAAGTAACTAATTTAACTTATTGAATAACAGGCTATATATATGTGTTTATTGAACAGAGAGACAGAATTTATAAAATTATTTTAAAAGGACGCTTTCTCTTAAGCTATTGTTAAGAAAGAATATCAGGTTGACCTTTATTTACATAGGATTGTTTGGGTAAAAGGCAAGTTAGTAAGGTCATTGACTTATGTCTCTGGGTTGGGGATGATTTTTTCATTTGGATATTAAAAAATCAATTATTATATTTGGTTTTACATCTAGTTGATTGTTGATAATATTTTCATCATTCGACAAGGCATATTTTATTTCCGTGGATTCAAGAAGATCCAATCTTAATCCTTTTCTTTCGAAATGAATAGGGGAGGGGTTAGAAAGTGAAGGTACATGGTCTAAAGCATATAGATGATTAGCAAATGCGGAAGTAGAATCTGGATTTATGGGCTGGTTTCTTATTAATTGTCTGTGGGAAGCTAAATGTTCTTTATGCCGTTTTTAAAAGATCGTCCAGTTTGGCCAATATAAATTGCCTCGCAATCGTTGCAATTTAATTTGTATACACCAGATCTATTTATTTTATCAATTTTGTCGAGTTTATTATTTATTAATTGGGAGGATAAATTATTTATATTATAAAGGGCTGGAGTGATATCATGCTTCTGGAGAATATTTCTAATAACATAATTTATAAACAATTACGAAAGAACCCTTCCTCTTAATTTTGGGCCAAATAGCAATTATAAATATCTCCTTTTAACCCTCCTTCGGACGCAATCGAAAAGTCACACGTTGGGGCGCAATGCACCTATTAGATTCATAAAAGAAAATAACAGTTTTTTTTTTTTATTTTAAAGGTCAAAATCTTTATTTTTTCTTCTTATTATTATTGTTATTAATTGTTTTTATTCATAAACCGACGTATCGGAGGCTTTTTCACTCCTTCTTCAGGGTTTTGAAAAGTCAGTGAAGGAAATTCAATACGACATTCTCCATTTGTCTCCTGTTTCAGTGACAGTAACAATAATAAATATATTGTATTTCATTCTTGTGCTGATTTCTCCTCTTCTGTAAGGATTCGTAAGGATTCTTGTGCTGAGTATGAAATACGATATATTTATTATTGTTACTGTCACTGAAACAGGAGACAAATGGAGAATGTCGTATTGAATTTCCTTCACTGACTTTTCAAAACCCTGAAGAAGGAGTGAAAAAGCCTCCGATACGTCGGTTTATGAATAAAAACATAGTATAAATTATCTTTATAAGAATTTTGCTGGCTTGGTGTGTACTGGATATATTAATTTTTATTGTTAGGATAAATAAACTGAATTTGCTTCTTTCCAGTAATTTATTTTGTTTTTCAAATGGTTATTCCAAATATTTCGAGAGCGTTTTCAGCATCTCTTCCTCAGTGGAAACTGTGGGACCACACAATAGGCAAGTGAGTGAGTTGTAATTATAACAACTCACTCACTTCACTGTAATTATAACAACTCACTCACTTGCCTATTGTGTGGTCCCACAGTTTCCACTGAGGAAGAGATGCTGAGAACGCTCTCGAAATATTTGGAATAACCATTTGAAAAACAAAATAAATTACTGGAAAGAAGCAAATTCAGTTTATTTATCCTAACAAAAAAAAAAAAAAATTATCTTCTTCTATTTTTGGACTGCCTCATCAATATCCACTCAGTTTTACCATTATTTATAAATGAAATTAGGTGAATATTAGAGATGTAAATTTTATATTAAATAAAAGAATAAAGAGTATTATTCATTGTTAGACGTATTTATTATTGTACTATGCGAACCAGAGCATTGTTCATTTGTATGTCCTGAGTAATTATAGTGTGATTTGTGATGTTTCTCTTTTTATAAAGACATTACTAATCAACGAATTATATATTGATAAATGTGTTGGCTGTTTTTAAGGATTTTATTTCATCAGAGTATTGTCACATTTCTTTCCATTATGTTGTACTGTACCTTTAGTCAAGTTTACTTGCATTTTATAGACAGAGGTATGTGCCATCTTGTCAACTGTTATTATTTATATGATTATTTAAACTATCTTTGAGTCCTTGCTCATGGGTTTGTTTAGTAAAAAATTATTTCAGATTGATGATAACGGGGGATATCTGTCGAAACATGTATCTGTTTATAAAAAAATAAAAAATAAAATAAAGATTTTCCTACACATTGTGTGATTTAAAATTATTGGATAAAAAAATACTTGGTAGGTTTCACATTAAGATATAAAAAATAAAACGAATTTATTTTTTGAGAATCTTTTATTGTTAGGGCTCTCTTGTGGTGAGTGCTGTGTGGTGCTTTGTGCGCCCCCATCAAGTCGATGGGGTCCTAACAATCTGTTGAGTGCAGGTTGTAGGTTGCGTGTTCATATAGGGTGTGTGCAGGGGAGGGGCTGCTGGTTGGCGTTTGGCCCCTCCAGATTCGAATGTCCGAATCCGTTCGCTTCTCCAGTCGAATCGAGTAGCTTTAATTATAGCATGAGTGATAATATTTCACTCATGCAAAAACGACGCAACGATCCGACTGAGTCATCTAGCGGCCGTGTCTCAAGGCTCGTCGCCATGAGCAAGAGCGGGCCGCTACATCTTAATCTCGATATATATATTTCGGGTGACTAACCCATCTTCAGGAGAAACAGAAAATAACTTTACTAACCAGAAAGTAAAGTATTTTATTTTTTATATCTTAATGTGAAACCTACCAAGTATTTTTTATCCAATAATTTAAAAAAATGTTTTACCAAGTACCAACACCAAATACCTTAAAAACTATTGTGTGAGGGGGGGGTTCGGGGATTAATCCGAGCATCACTCGTTGGCCAGGTACTATCTCCTTAAAAGTTATAGATTCATTTCATTTATAAAAGGTGCAAATCTACCGTTCAATCTTCACCCCTTTATTTTAGGGGTTGAAAGAGGGAAAGTCTGGGTTTTGTGAATTTATCCTTTATTTGTATCCCAAACTCTACCAGCATACGAAATTTCATGATTAGTTGAAATGATTAGAAGTACCAGATAGTTTCACTCTCTATAGAAGTCATGGGAATAAGGGTATTGTTATAAATATTAGTTAATCTGATATTATTCTAATTTAACGTTATTATTTTCAGTCTGAAAAATGTTTACATTTGACTTGAAGTTTTTCCTATATAAATATTTTCGTTATACAAGAATTAAAGAGAAATGGTAGTAGGTAAACTTATGTTTCTCCCTTTTCTCTAAATCCCCACTTTACTTTAATCAAAAAATAAATTGTGACCTAGTTTTCAACCCCTCTTAAACTTGTCTTAAATATCGACTTTCATTAAATTACATTTTTATTATTCTGAGATGCTGTAAACAGTAGGTAAAACACACAAAAATACTATTGAACCTTTTGATGACATTTATTTGCCAAAGTTCAAGATAAATACAAAATATTAGAAGAAAATAATATTATATATATTTGTCTAGATTAATTTGTAACAACGCTTAGAGAAATTTCTCTAAAAAAATCACGCTCTTGCCTAGAATCGAACCGACGAACTCTTGAACTATGCGCATTAGCTCTAGCGATTACACCATTGCAACATTAATATTTGTAACTTGATTTCTGTTACTAAAACTAGATATTTTTTATTTGGACTTTGTGTCGAGATAATATTGTATTCATTTGAACTCGAATGAAAATGAAAAAACACCAATAAATTTTAAATTAAGAAACATTAAATATATATTAATTAACGAGGCAAATTTGAAATATAATAGTCAGCGCGGATTTTAAACTGATGGCTCCAATCGATTTTCATTAACCAGGCAAATTTGAAATTCTAATTTCTAATTTGGACTCGAATTTTGAAATGAAAGACTCCAATTCATTTTAAATTAAGAAACATTAAATATATTGATCATCATCCCCCCCCCCCCTCGCCACTCAAAATTTAAAGAGGTGAAACTTTTAAGAGACGATGTATTTTCGGTAGTTTACCGGTATACATTTGGAGTGTGGTTTTTTAAGAGGAATAAAATTTTTAGACCCAGACGCTGCCCGCCAGGGCTACCAGCCCGGAGGCCGAGCTTCGAGCGGCGTGCCTTCGGCACGCACGCGAAGCTCGTTTTTAAATAGGAACCTATAGGAATAGAGAAAACAATTTTATATTTATTCAGACTTCGTCAGATAAATTTTAAAACATTAACATTGGGCCTTAAGCTTTTTAGGAAAGGGTATATATATAAAAATAAATATATATTGTGCCTTAGAAACTACATAACCTCTACCTAATAACATTATATATATATATAGGTTATTGTTATTCAAAAGGAACAATTAAACGTGTTAAACATGCGATCAGTTGCAACGTTTCGAGTATTTATTGTGGCTTCATCAGGCTCTTATTCAAATTTATAAAACACTTCGTCATATCTTCTTAGAATACATATATATAACTTATGTAGTAATATAATTACTAAGAAAAGAACTGACAAAGTGTTTTATAAACTTGATCAAGAGCCTTATGAAGCCACAATAAATTGGCGACACGTTGCAATTAATCTCATGTTTTAACACTTGTTCCTTTTTTTCGCTCTGATTTATCACATCTAATTATATATAGGTATATATATGTATATTATTAGGGTGGCCAAAAAAACGAATATTTTTTTATTTTATCCTCGGATGAAAATACTAGAATGTGTTAATTTAAGATGTTTTTAAATAACACAGTCGATAAAAATTATACAGAAATTTGTATCCGTAAACCTAACAATGGAATCTATTAGAGTTATTATATACGCTGATTCTCATGCAATTTCCCGATTTTTTACAACGCGTCAGAGTTTTGAGATACGATCGGTCAAAATGACGAAAAAGGCCATTTTGACCTATTTTCGAATCCCATTAAATATTAAATAGGAATATTTGAAATCAAATTATACTATAGACGTAATAGAAAACAGCATCCTCTTTGATTTTCAAATCACCACTTGTTTTTAGCTCAATTAGAACCCGAGTTATAACTAAAAAACTAAAACTACGTGATTATAAAGAATAATAAACATCGATAAAAACATATGGTCTTAGTTGTTTAGTTATAACTCGAGTTCTAATTGAGATACAAACAAGTGGTAATTTGAAAATCAAAGAGGAAGCTGTTTTATATTACGTCAACAAAATATTGTGATTTCAAATAATGCTGTTTAATATTTAATGGGATTCGGAAATAGGTCAAAAAGGCATTTTTCGTTATTTTTACCTATAATTTGTCGTTGTAAAAAATCGGAAAAGTATGATAATTAGCATATAGCGAGGAGTAGCACATATAATATATAGCGTGGGAGAGAATGCCGGCAAGCAAGAGGTAGGCGGTTAGGGTTAAATAAAAATGCACATATAAAATTGGTACACGACACAAGGCGAGTGGACTCAGGTGGACTTGTAGGGAAAGAGATGATACTATTCGATACACTTCGGGCTACCGTACCAGTAAGAGACCCCCGTTGTGTAGGTATCACCTCAATCTTCAACTTGAATCAAAGTTGCTATTGAATTGTCATGACTTATATTTAATCAAAATGGACATATTTTTATCACTTCTGAAATTGATCTGTTTATTTCTTGCATTGCATAATTTATCCCTCGCCTTGTTGGTAATTTATTTATGATAAATCTTTACATATGGTTGCATATGTGTGATGTATATTACGAATATCGATATTTTTGTATATTTGTTTGTTTTTCTGTTAAAATACAATTTGTGTGTTCAAAGTGATTGAATATGTGGCGCGCTCTATTGACAGTTTTGTGAAGCGCCACAAGCATATATAACTCTACTAGAACCCATTGTTAGGTTTATGGCAACAAATTTTTGTTTTTATTTTCGTCGAAGAGTGAATTAATTAAAAAAAAAAGAGAATAATTTTTATTCATCCATGGTTGAAGTTATTTGTGAACCCGGGAATAAACAAATTGGAGGGAATATTATTAGTTCTATTTATTTCTAACTTGACCACAATAGAATGGTTGCAATATAGCCACTAGTTGTTAAATTGTACAAATAAAAAATATATGTCGTTCATCCTATAAATTCCTCCCCCTATGTCAAGTACTCACTTTTTTTAATATATATGAAAATTTGACATAATTCATTTCATTATCAGAATTTTATTTAGAAAGAAGAATATGTTGATTATTTATGGAATTTCTCATTTGGGATTTGTCATTTGCCAATACACATCCTGAATAATTAATTACATTCAATTTGGTTTTTGAAATTACATAAATTCTTCTTTCTAAAATTAGCAAGTTATTTTTTTGATAATTATTATTCCATAGGAAAAATATAATATTAAAAAAGACACTAAAATAGTTTTAGATTATTTTATATGATGATAATCTAAATTCTAAAAAGGTTTTTTTATTTTTCAAACCTCTTTATGCTTGTCTCAAGTACAGATTTGTTGTGAGTTGTAGGACGAATGCAGATTTTATTTTATTATTAGTTTCAAGGCCCGCCTTTGGCGGGCTTTTTTAGCCAGGGGGCTTCGCCCTTGGACCACCACGTGGCTGTTTTATTGATGTTTTATACACGTGTAAAGAGCACTTTCATATATCAACTCTTGTGAATTAATTGTAATAGATTGATGAAGAGGAGAAAGTATATCTCTTTATGAATGAATTTAAAAAATTTATTTTTCAAGCAGAAGACAATATTTTATTGTCCCCTTCTATTATTTGGCAAAAAAGAACCTTTCAACTTAAATTAAAATAAAGTTTTTGTCTTGTAAAAATTCAATAAATAAGGTAAAAATCGTCATTTGGGGAGAATTATCCAATTAAAAAATTAAAAATAATAAACTTTTAAAGGTTATTATTAGATTATAGAAAATCTAGGTTTAATTAGGCTCAAAATAGGTTTTTAATAATTTCAATAGGCTGAAATTTCCTAGATTTCAAAACAAAATAACAATGGATTTTCAAATGATTTTGTTTTCTTTAAAGAATTCTACGAGCTAATTGAATTTTGGTTTTAATCTTTAAAATATATTTTTAAAAAATTCCAAAAGCTAATTAATTCCTTTCAGTTAGTTTAGTTAGTATAGTTTAAATAATCCTTTATAATTAACTTTGGAATAAATAAATAATATTGAAATGAATGAATGAGCTCGAATACAAAAGCCAAAAGGCTTAGTTCTTTTGAAATGGCTGATGGTCTTAAATACAATAAAAAAAAGATGAGGTGATATTCCCAAGGGTATTTTTAAGATAAATGATTTTTAAATAACATATTTTATTTTAAATTAAATATTTTTCATCTATATATATAATCAAAAGCTTGGCTGAAACTTTTTTATTTTTTCTACCCTATTTAAAAACGGTTTTCAGAATTTTTTTTCAAATTTTGTCACCCAACCCAAAAGAAGTTAGGAATTTTTGAAAAAATAGCTTTTTTTAAATAACCATAACTTTATCAAAAATTTAGTTATCATGACGATTTTTTTTTTTAATTTTTCGTTTTAAATGTACTTTAAAAAAATAGATAGTTTTCTTAAATCTTTGTTGAATTAAATTCTTCTTCAACGATAATGTGGTTAGAGCTATTGAGAATGAATGACACTAAAAAATCTGACAAACAGGGCCGCCAACACGTTTAGTTTGCAAGTTTAGTTCTTTTATTGTTTGGCAAGCTATGTTGGTTAACCTGAATTTTTTTAGTTTTTCCTGAATTTTCCAATTTTCCGGGCAACTTTTTCACTATTAATCTGAATTGTATTACGTACATTTAACCAAAATTAGCCAAATCGGTCCAGGCATTTGAGAGATCTGCGCTTACAAAGAAACAGAAATTCATTTTTATTATATAGATTTATAGTTGTATGCTATAGTAGACCAATTAAATCTTGAAAGAATCATAGTTTATGAAAACTTTTGATAAAGACTAATACTATTCTACTAATAATTCTAATAAAGTTGAGAAATAGTTTTACTCTTTAATGTAAAACTTTGTAAGAAAGTTTCTTTAGGTAATTATGAAGAGCTAATATTGTACATGTGCATATATAATATAGAATAATATAAAATTTTGAATTGATATACTGTAATTAAACTTTAATAAGCTTTTAATTTATCTGTCCAATGTTTTACGGTGAGTTGTTGAAAAGATCCGAGAGCTGGTTAACCAGCAGTATCGTCTATCAGTCTCAAAGTTTCAAAACAAAGATGTTCTCGAACAACAAAAGAGAGACACTGAATTTGGAAATTATTTATATCTAAAGGTACAATATTTTAAATTCGATATACTAAACGATATTAATTACTATAGGAGTATGATTTTGAATTGTCAATAAACAAATAAATAATATATATATACAGATATATCATCTTGATATATATGTGTATATGTTTATTTGCATCAAGCAGAGGACAACCTCTTTGTTTCTCTTTGTGAATCAACAACTCTGCTCCTCTCGGCAAAACAAAAACTTTTCAATTAAGTCAATAAATGTGTTCATCTAATCATATTGATCCAATTTGTGAACCTTTACAACCTTCACAAAAAGATTTTGATAACCTGGCTATTTCCCTTGGACCGAAAATACCCGGTTATCTAAGAAATAAATATTGTTATTTCACCCTTTTTTTCTCTGATTCATCCAATATATCTCCACCTATAAATCAATCACTTGTTTGTTTTTCTTTTGTTTTTTAAATAATTTTCTTAATACAATAAAAATAAATATGACCCGATTGTCTTAGTTTTTATTTTGACCACCAGTCAGCGGTGTTTAGATGACAACTATGTAGCGGCCTGCTTTGCTTTGGCCACGAGCCTTTAGCCTCTGCCGCTAGATGACACAGTCAGATCATTGCAACGAGAAATCACCGAATATGGTCTGCTCAACATTCACCAGCCCGGCTAACTCAGCCGGTAGAGCATGCATTCACCCACCAACTAGGTGGGTAGCGCCCACCAACTAGGCGGGTAGCGCTCAGCATTCACACAGGGCACGAAGATTGCCCTGCAAGCATTCACTGGAGCAAGCAACCATTGTTAGGTTCCCACCAACTAGGCGGAATCAACGCGGAGAACAACGGCGCCAACCGGCACCAACAGCCACCGTACAACCGACCTAACAATGGGCTCACCTCCAGCATCCACCAGGGCACGAACATCGCCCTGCGAGCATTCGCCAAAACTTTGTGGCTTGCTCATTTCTTTAGCTTTCCCCTTCCAACTTCATTGTTAGGTCCCCCACCAACTAGTCGGGCAGCGCGGACACGCACCACGCAACACCCCCTAACAAACTATTATTAATTGAAAAGTTTTTGTTTTGCCGAGAGTAGCAGAGTTGTTGATTCACAAAGAGAAACAAAGAGGTTGTCCTCTGCTTGATGCAAATAAACATACACACATATATATCGAGATGATATATCTGTATATATATATTATTATTTATTTGTTTGAGACTATAGTTTCGAAGACTTGGTCTTCATTATCAGTCTTTCTTCAATTATAAATGTTTTTCATGGAGTCAATATCATATGGATATTGAAAACTTGGTGCTCTTTCTGAAAAAGCATATTCACAAGAATTAGAGACAATTAAAGAAATCGGATAGGTTTCAAATTAGTAGGGTTCAAAACAGTATTCAAAACTCCAATTACTATAGGAAAAGATTTAGGCTCAAATAAAAAAGACAAATTACCAAATATAGAAAAAGAAGGGGTTTATAGTTTGAAATGCAAAGATTGCGAAGCAATATATGTAGGGAAGACATTGAGAAATCTGAAAATTCGATTAAATGAACACATAAGAGACTTTAAAAATAAAAAGTGCGAAAATTCTTTTGCAGAACATTTAAATTCAAACAATCACTCCTTCCCAGAAGGTATTAGATTGATAAAAGGAGAAAAGAACCCAAAATTAATTAGCGCAATCGAATCTTTAGAAATTTTGAAATCATTCAATAGAAATTCAAAACTCTGTTTGAACAATCAGATTGAGTTGTCGAATAGTAATCTGCTTAAGATGTTTGCTAACAAAAGATAAAAGAAAAAAAGGAAAAAACCCTTTTTTTGTCAGCCTTTCTAAGGAGAAAGGAGAAAGGGAAACATATTGTTATATTTGAATGTGAGCCCAGATAGAATGTCTTTATTAGTTCCTAGCCCTCCAGCAGTGACGAAAGAACACCAAGTTTTCAATATCCATATGATATTGACTCCATGAAAAACATTTATAATTGAAGAAAGACTGATGATGAAGACCAAGTCTTCGAAACTATAGTCTCAAACAAATAAATAATATATATACAGATATATCATCTCGATATATATGTGTGTATGTTTGTTTGCATCAAGCAGAGGACAACCTCTTTGTTTCTCTTTGTGAAACTATTATTATGATTTTGTATTTTCAGTAATCATATTGATCCAATTTGTGAACCTTTACAACCTCCACAAAACGATTTTGATAACCTCACCAATTCTCTTGGACCGAAAATACCCTGTTATCTAAGAAATAAATATTTTTATTTTCCCCATTTTTTTTGTTCTCTGATTCATTCAATATATCTCCACCTATAAATCAATCAAAAAGGCATATCATTCACGATAAATCATCGTATATTTGATGATCATTTTATGATAAACAAGAGTCAATAAATATATTCCAATTGGAAAAATATTCGAGAATCATTAACGAGATAATCGAATGATGATGATTATCTATAATAAATAATAATTTATTGATATTAGAAAGCGGGGGTGGGGATCAAAGCAAAAGACAAACTACCTTACTACCATATATACTACCATAGTTGTGCACCAATCAATTCAAATCAATTTATGGCCTCCCTTTTGACTCTTTTTTTTATCTAAAAGCAACAATAAAAGAGGAGAGATAGAGTTTTAAAGAGTTTCTTTCTTTCTTTCTTTTGGTCTGGATGGAATCAATAGAGGCAGAAGAGAGAAGAACAATTAAGAAGTGGATTGCGGTTTTAGCTAAACTTTATCGTTTCAAGCATCAAGTTTGGAAAAGAAAAGAAAAGAAAAGCGAATAACCGAGAGAGAGTGCCTGTGCTTGGGATTCCAATTCATCTTCTTTTAAATATTACACTCATCATCAATAGGATTAAAAAAATACTAATAGTAATAATTATTGCATTTAATAAAAAATAATTTTTATATAACCGACTTCAAAAAAATTAAATGCAACAAATAAAATAATAAGAACTCAAAAATAAAATAAAATACACTAAGTGCCAGTTTCATAAAACTAAGATGACCCTATGCTAGGGAAGACCCTGGGGTTAGCTCTCGAAATATGTTTCATAAAAAAAAAACATAAAGTGATCGCAGACCTAACCCCTCTATCTTTTCAAATCAAAAGATTTCAAAACAAATAGTTATATTATTTATTTTTATAATATTATTATTATTATTTTTATATAATATTAAATATAGCCAAATATACCTATATACATGTATATAGAATTTTAATTTATGTTAACACGGAATTAGAATAAAACAAAAGAATTCATTATATAGGTATATTTTTTAAAAGTAAATATCTAATAAATTAAATTAAAAAAAATTCAAACTAAAATCGAAGAAAGCAGATATTTCTAATATAAAAATAATTTTTAAGAAAAAAATAAAAACCGACTTCAAAAAATTAAATACAACAAATAAAATACACTAAAAGGTATAAAATAATTATTATCTTATTTAGTTACAACTAAACGACCAAATATTAACATGAAATTACTTTTTGAAGTCGGTGCCAAACAAACTATACCTATAAGCGAGCATATCCTCCAAACGTACTAAGTCTTAATCCGTCGAGTGCGATTCATAAAAGGTATATGTTTGGCACCAACTTCAAAAAGTAATTTCATGTTAATATTTCGTCGTTTAGTTGTAACTAAATAAGATAATAATTATTTTATACCTTTTAGTGTATTTTATTTGTTGTATTTAATTTTTACTTTATCCAATGCAAAGCATGGGTAAAGTATTGTAATCGCTCTCGGGGCAAGCGTGGCTTCAAAGGGTCCTCAGGTAAAGACTACGGAACCCATGGACTCAATTAAAGTCACAAATTGTAGTATTCAATTAGGTTGAATTTTAGCACGTGACGGTTTTGCCAAAAATTACATGGGGTCTCGTCGAGAGGCCAAAAAGGGCGATTTTTTCATTTAGTGCGTGCGTATGGATGTATGTATGGATGGATGTATGGATGTATGTTATCGTTTTTTTGGACCACGATTTTTTCCACACCGTTGCACCGATTGAAATGAAATTGAAAACCTACCATTAGTTTAACAAAATGAAGCGCTGATTAGTTTTTGGTACATATCGACCCACAAACATTAGTACTTTATTTCAGTACTTTTTTAGTTTTTTCTAAATATCTTGAAAATGACTTAACCAATTTTGATGAAATTTAATATCCTAATTAAGTACCTTGGGGACCACAAAAAAGGATAAATAAAGTTTTTAGTAAAATTATATTTTAAAGTACTTTACTCTAGAGTAAGAGAGTACTTTTTTAATTTTTTAAATTCTTTAAAATTTATTCATTTGAACCTTTTAATATAGCTCATTTAGCCTTGCTTAAATAAGAATGGATAGGCTTCTCTCTGTGAAATGCTAAAAATTTGGGAGGAAATTTTATAAGTAACCATAGCAACTGCGTTGTTTTCTTATCCCTTACCTTTGCAGAAGACATAGAGGAATCGACTTTAAACCAAAAATAGCGATTGATTCTCATCAAATACTTGAGGAATAACCATTCTATATTGGATTTTTGACGTTTCGGTTTTTATTGGTGACCATTGCTGAAGAGATAGAGGAATCGACTTTAAACCAAAAATAGCGATTGATTCTCATCAAATACTTGAGGAATAACCATTCTATATTGGATTTTTGACGTTTCGGTTTTTATTGGTGACCATTGCTGAAGACATAGAGGAATCGACTTTAAACCAAAAATAGCGATTGATTCTCATCAAATACTTGAGGAATAACCATTCTATATTGGATTTTTGACATTTCGGTTTTTATTGGTAACCATTGCTGAAGACATAGAGGAATCGACTTTAAACCAAAAATAGCGATTGATTCTCATCAAATACTTGAGGAATAACCATTCTATATTGGATTTTTGACATTTCGGTTTTTATTGGTGACCATTGCTGAAGACATAGAGGAATCGACTTTAAACCAAAAATAGCGATTGATTCTCATCAAATACTTGAGGAATAACAATTCTACATTAGGTTTTTGACGTTTCGATTATTATTGGTAACCATTGCTGAAGACATGGAGGAATCGACTTAAAATCAAAAATAACGGTCGATTCTCATCTAATACTAGAGGAATAACCTTATTGCATTCCATTTTTGATGTTTTGACTATTAATGGCAACCTCTACTGAAAACGTGGAAGAATAGACTTAAAATCAAAAAGACTAAAAATTTTTTTGGCAAACAACTCAAGCTTGATTTTAAGTCGATTCCTCCATGTCTTCAGCAATGGTTACCAATAATAATCGAAACGTCAAAAACCTAATGTAGAATTGTTATTCCTCAAGTATTAGATGAGAATCGATGGCTATTTTTGATTTTAAGTCGATTCCTCCATGTCTTCAGCAATGGTTACAATAATAACCGAAATGTCAAAAATCAAATGTAAAATGGTTATTCCTCGACTATTAAATGAGAATTATTTTTGAATTAATGTCAATATGAACTACAAATTGCAAGTGATATTTGATTAATAATAAAGGAACAAACATATTAATATTTCAAATGAATTTGGATAAAGTTTAGCAACGATCCGTTGCAGTTTATTTTAAGTCGGTTTTTATTTTTTCTTAAAAATTATTTTTATTTTTCTCTTTTTAGTGATGTTATTAATAGGGATTATATCGTAAGAACTTGACCAAATTAATATGACACCATCCCTAAGACACCCCCTTTCGGATAAAAAAAGAACCATCGAAATCGGTTCATAAACAAAGAGGTTGGGTCTAAACAAACCTAATAAAAAAGGTCTAATACCTATAGAAAAAAATCGAAAAAAAAATGGGACCAATCGGAAGGTGGGCTGAACCCAATGCAAAAAAATTTTTTCAAAATCGGTTGACAATTGGCGGAGATATGAGGTAACATAGGCACACAAAAAAAAAAAAAAAAAAAAAATTCAATCGAATAGAGAACCCCCTCCTTTTTTGAAGTCGGTTAAAAATAGTTCAATTTTAATATTTATTTTGTAGAATAAAATTAGATCGGAAACGATTGGAGTCAGCATTAAATTCTGATGCCAAATCAACCCATATTTTTTTTTCTTTAAATTAGCATCAGAATCTGAACGCTTAGATTCCAACACTTATTAACAAGAAAAACAAGACGTTTCTCCTCTTCTATTGTGAAATTGGGACTTCTTTTACTCTTAATTGAAGATTCGTCCATATTATATTTAAAATTTAATATTAAATTATTCAATACATTTCAAATTTTTAAAATTACATAATTTGTCTCATTTTTGTTGTACTTATCTATATATTTACTTTTTTACCACTTTATTTTTATATGATTAAATAGAAAAAAAAATTTGATTGTTTTTAAATAATAAAAGAATACAAGACATTCATTTGAATGAAATGAATACAAAACAAAAAAAAATATAAACTTAATTGTTTTTTTTTACTAATAAAAATTTTTAAGAAAAAAATAAAAACCGACTTCAAAAAATTAAATGCAACAAATATATGGTAAAAATACACTAAAAGGTATAAAATAATTATTATCTTACTTAGTTACAACTAAACGACGAAATATTAACACGAAATTACTTTTTAAAGTCGGTGCCAAACAAACTATACCTATAAGCGAGCGTACCCGCCAAACGTACTAAGTAAGATCCGTCGAGTGCGATTCATAAAAGGTATATGTTTGGCACCAACTTCAAAAAGTAATTTCGTGTTAATATTTCGTCGTTTAGTTGTAACTAAATAAGATAATAATTATTTTATACCTTTTAGTGTATTTTTATATTTGTTGCACTTAATTTTTTGAAGTCGGTTTTTATTTTTTCTTAAAATTTTTTATTTTTCTCTTTTAGTGATGTTATTAATAGTGATTATATCATCAGAACTTGACCAAATTAATATGACACCATCCCTAAGACACCCCTTACGGATAAAAAAGAACCATCGAAATCGGTTGATAAACAAAGAGGTTAGGTCTAAACAAACCTAATAAAAAAGGTCTAATACCTATGAAAAAAAATCGAAAAAAAAATAATTCAATCGAATAGAGAACCTCCTCCTTTTTTGAAGTCGGTTAAAAATAACTAAAATGTAGGGAATTTGGCCGATGTCAATCTATTTTCCTACCCTTGACTCAGGGTGAGCTAACTCGACCCTATTTTGTTTTATGAAATTCATATTGTTTGAAACTCCAGGGTAACTCTCAACCTAGAGTTGAGTAAGCCGAGGATTATTTATTTTTTGAGAAACTGGCCGTAAAACGTTTAAAATAATTACCTTATTTAGTTACAACTAAACGACGAAATATTAACATGAAATTACTTTTTGAAGTTGGTGCCAAACATATACCTTTTATGAATCGCACTCACTTAGTACGTTTGGAGGGTATGCTCGCTTATAGGTATAGTTTGTTTGGCACCGACTTCAAAAAGTAATTTCATGTTAATATTTCGTCGTTTAGTTGTAACTAAATAAGATAATAATTATTTTATACCTTTTAGTGTATTTTATTTGTTGCATTTAATTTTTTGAAGTCGGTTTTTATTTTTTTCTTAAAAATTATTTGAAGTCGGTTAAAAACTAGTGTGAATATCGAAACCAAATTTCACACGTAGTTTTGGTCCATTGAAATTAAGAGCTGATTAGATTTTGGTGCATATGGACCCAAAATTAAGGGGTGGAGGAGGGGGGGTGTTAAAAATTTAGGCAATTTGAGCAAACTCAACCAAATTTTGTATACATAATCAGTGGGACCACAGAAGTCTAAAAATGAAACAACTAATCGGCCAAATGAGGGAGGGGGGGGTGTATGGTCAACAAATCAAAATATAGGCTCTTGTACCAAACTCAATCAAATTTTGTATACATAATCAGTGGGTCCCCAGGAGTCTAAAAATGCAAAAACAAACCCCCTCCCCTACATGATTATAAATAATTTTATTAAATATAAGTGAGGGGCCAGGTTGTATGGTAAAGTCAAGTGGATGGCCACATCAGAACTCGTCAGTTTATTTTCATATAATGTTTTTGAGTTAATGATTAACTGAAATATGGCAGACAAGTTAACAGCATCAATGCCAAGTTTCAGCTCTCTAGCTCACAACAAAAAAATTCACAATCTTGCAAAAGCATCCATTTTCTCCAATCTAAATTATAAATGAAACAAAAATTTAGTTCTATAGGGAAAAAGAACAATTTAAAAGTTGTTGCAAGGTTTCTGAATTTCTCGGCTAATGTCCTTTTGTATTATTAGCTAAATAATTGAGGTTGAATTTTCAATATAGTTCTCTTATTGAATAATGAAGGAACATGATCAGTAATGTTGATTTATTCTCCTAGTAATCATTGTTTGTATTCTACCATAAGACCATTACTCTTAATCGAAATAAACGCAGCTATTGATGATGCATTCACTTCACAATTATTATTGATAGGCTATATCGAGAAAAGCCGATGAAGGGTTGCATCAGCGATACCATCTGAATTAGTACTACTCTTCGAAGCATTATAAAATTAGAACTACTACTATTAACGCAACCAGCAAGATTGATTCGACAGACTTAATTATTCAGCAATAATAAGACGATGTCACGGTCTCATCTTCGGCTAAGTTGTTTTTGATGGGTTTTTTGTTAATTGAAATAATTATTCACAGGTGGTTGTTGGAATAAAAATTTATAATTACAATTTTATTCAATTTCCTTTTAATAAAATTAATTGGTTTTTTTATTTTAAATTCCACTAATAGATCATTACAAATATTATTATATATTAGACACAAAGAGAAACAAATAGGTTGTCCTCTCCTTGATGCAAATAAACATACACACATATATATCGAGATGATATATCTGTATATATATATATATTATTTATTTGTTTGAGACTATAGTTTCGAAGACTTGATCTTCATCATCAGTCTTTTTTAATTATAAATGTTGTTTTTCATGGATTCAATATCGTATGGATATTGAGAATTTGATGTTCCTTCTTCATTGGTGGTCAGCTTAGAACTAAAGACATTCTTTTGGTTCACATTCCAATATAACCATATGTTTCCCTTTCTCCATGTTTTACAAAGAGATAGGCTGGAAAAGCAAGGGAGGGGAGGGGGTTGTTTTTCTTTTTTCTTTTGTTTGCAAACATCTTAAGCAAATTGCTATTTGATAATTCAATTTGTCTGTGTAAACAAAGTTTTGAATTTTTATTGAATGATTTCAAAATTTCTAAAGATTCATTTGCGCTAATTACTTTTGAGTTTCTTTCTCCTTTTATTAATCTCTCCCTGTACCTTCTGGGAAAGAGTGATTGTTTGAATTTAAATATTCCGCAAAAGAGTTTTCATTCTTTTTATTTTTAAAATCCCTAATATGTTCATTTAATCGAATTTTCAGATTCCTCTCTGTTTTCCCTACGTAGATCGCTTCGCAATCTTTACATTTCAAACTATAAACCCCTTTTTTTTCTATATTTGATAATTTGTCTATTTTATTTGAACCTAAACTATAGTCTCAAAAAAATAAATAATATATATATACAGATATATATCATCTCGATATATATGTGTGTATGTTTATTTGCATCAAGCAGAGGACAACCTCTTTGTTTCTCTTTGTGAATCAACAACTCTGCTACTCTCGGCAAAACAAAAACTTTTCAATTATATATTAGATTTTGCCAATTTAATTAATTAGAGGTATTTTTCGATAAAATAATTTATTAGAATATCAATTTTATTCTCTTAACAAATCCGACAATTAGAAAGATCGTACTACCTTCTTCAGGATTTAAAATGGTCAATGAAAGAACATCCGTGTATATTAGTATTATTTTTAATTCCAAATACATTCAAAACTTTGTTGCCAATGATACGTCTTGATGATGGCCATGGTGGATTTAAGCGTTGGTAAAAATATAAATTAAGTTTTATTTCAATTTTATTTTATTTTGGCTTCGATTAAAAATCTACACTACGGTGCAAAAAAAATCGACCCACTAATAAAAACTTTATTAAATAGCAAATTTTTTTACAAATATTCATATAATTTTTTCTATTAGCTCTTAAACTAACATATTCAATAAATATTGTTGATAATTTTTGAATTTTATAAAAAAAAATAAGTAAAATTAAAATAAAAGATACAATTACAAATTATCATACTTTTTCAATATCACTTTACATTTAAATAAAGTTTTAATAAAAGATCAAATTCCATTTGAAATATCAATAAAATGAATAATTTTGAATTAAGTATCATTGTTAGGAAGATAAAATATACAAAATGAATATTTATCAAGTTCAGGAAGTTCAAATTGTGTGTGCCTAATTAATCAAGGGCTAAATCAACAACAAGTGGTAAGTACACTTGCAATAAGCAATAATTTCAATGATGTATGGTGCCTTGTAAAAAAATTAAAAATGATTTAATATTTAATAAAGTTTTTATTGGTGGCTCGATTTTTTTGCACTTCAGTGTACCTTTTTACTTGAATTTAAAATTAAAAATAATATTAATATATCGCTTTTAACTGAATCAAAAAATTACCGAACATCGCCCGGTGTTCCAGTCTTATTTTAAAACCCACTACATAGTCCAAGGGACGTACCCGCTTGTCCGACAAGATTACCGCCTAAGGCGGGCGACGCAGCTAATTTAAACATAAAACATTAAAATAAAACTCCTATTTTAATTAAATACAATTTGATGACCAGTTTCCAGAGTTGAATGCAAAATGATATTAAATGATAAGATTAAAAAATCTAGTTCAAATATGGTTTATGGGGGGCGCTGTTTCGTTTGCCCAGCCCTTTTGGTCAAAAGGATCCCTTTACATTTACATTTACATTTAATAGCCTATTATATTCTCTCTCTATATCTTTATCAGATATCAAACCAAACATATAATATGTATATCTGAATGAGATTCTATTTATTTTTTATTGTATTACAATTTTTTAATGTTGCAATAAAATGAAATATTATTATTGTTGTTGGCAATCGCTTCAACATTGTCGTTATCTAAATATAATCAAGCAAAGGAAATAAATACAGAACTTTCTTTTTTTTCATTAAAAATATATTTTCATTTTTATTATTATTATGATTTTATGGCAATATACAACATAAAAGAATATAAAATATGGATTTAGTATTAGTATTATGACTATCAGCTATAATTATTACGATCACTGTCCTTAAATAATTTTTTCTATTTTAAAAAATAGCCCTTAGGAAGTCAAATTGTCAAAATATCTCAAAAAGGGCTTAAACTATTTCGATTAAAAAAATTGAGCGAAACCATGGCATTTCTGTCTACAAAAAAGGTCTAATAAGTGAACATCGAAAAAATTATTTTTCGAGGTAATAATTATTTTGTCAAAATGTCTGTTAGTTAGTTAGTTAGTTAGTTAGTTAGTTAGTTAGTTAGTTAGTTAGTTAGTTAGCTAGTTAGCTAGTTAGTTAGTTAGTTAGTCTGTGCGTAACCAAATTTGTGGACGAGCTAGCTCAAAAACTAGTGTGAATATCAAAACCAAATTTCACACGTAGTTTTGGTCCATTGAGATTAAGTGCTGATTAGATTTTGGTGCATATCGACCCAAAATTAAAGGGGGCGGAGGGGGGTTAAAAATTAAAAATCTAGGCCATTTGACTAAACTCATCCAAATTTAATATACATAATCAGTGGCCCTCCAGAAGTTTAAAAATGCAAAAACTAACCGCACTAAATGGTGGCGGGGGGGGGGGGGGGGGGGTCAAAAAATGAAAATCTTGGCCATTTATCAAACTCAATCAAATTTTGTATACATAATCAGTGTGCCCCTAGGAATTTAAAAATGCAAAAACTAACCCTAGATGATTATAAATAATTTTTTTTTTAATTTTAATGTAAGTGAGGGGCCAGGTTGTATGGTAAAGTCAAGTGTATGGCCACATCAGAACACGTCAGCTTATTTTTTATATATTTTTGAAAATATATTAAAAATATACAATTTTTGTGTTAAATTTATATTAAGTTTATATTTTTTATATATTCTTAAAATATAATTATTTTTATGTCGCTCTAGTATAAATTTTATATAAATTTAACACAAAAATTTTCTATTTTTAATATATTTTCAAAAAATATATAAAAGGATTTAAAATTTGTGACAAAGGGATCTTAAATCTCGTTAAAACACTCTAGAATGTTTTCCCATTTAAGTGTAAATTCTCTCAGATTTGCTATGAAATCAGAAAGTCAGTCACTCACCAAAGTCAAAAAACTATTTCAATTCCAGTCAAAAATTTTAGAATATACTTGCTCAAGCAGACAGTCAAAATATATTTATTATAAAATTTATTTTACTGAGTCATTTGAAATTAAAACATACCCGGGCGGGTGATGATAGCCCATCTGACATGTAAACAAAAATAACTAAACCATTATTACAAGTATAGGGGGCACGATTATTGATTTTACTTTACCATACAGGGTATGGTCAAGTATTGTAATCGTGCATGAAAAAAGTGTTTTTTTTCATTATTTTTTTCAAAATATCTCAAAAACGGGTGAAACTATTTTGATTAAAAAAATTGAGCAAAACCATGTTCTTTCGGTCTACAAAAAAGCTCTAATAAGTAAACATCGAAAAAATTATATTTTTCGAGATAATAATTGTTTTGTCAAAATGTCTGTGAGTTATTCTGTGCGTTACCAAATTTTTGTGGACGAGCTAGCTCAAAAACTATTATGAATATCAAAACCAAATATCACACATAGTTTTAGTCCATTGAGATTAAGAGCTGATTAGATTTTGGTGCATATTGACCCAAAATTAAGGGGGTAGAAGGGGGTTAAAAATTAAAAATCTAGGCCATTTGAGCAAATTCAACCAAATTTTTTATACATAATCAGTGGGACCCCAGAAGTCTAAAAATGCAAAAACTAAACGTCCAAAATGACAGGGGGGAGGGTCAAAAAATGAAAATATAGGTTCTTGTACCAAACTCAACCAAATTTATACATAATCTGCAATCTGACTTGAATAAAATAATAAATTGGTGTAATGCGAACCTGCTTTTCCTAAACTTTGATAAATGTTTTACTATTAGTTTTTCTAAACAACCTAACCACTTTAAATTCAATTATATACTCGAAAATGGCACTACCTGTATTAGAGTTAATTCTATTAAAGACCTTGGAGTTATTTTTAACCGACTTCAAAAAGGAGGAGGTTCTCTATTCGATTGAATTTTTTTTTTTTTTTTTTTGTGCCTATGTTACCTCATATCTCCGCTAATTGTCAACCGATTTTGAAAAATTTTTTTGCATTGGGTCCAGTCTAGCTTCCGATTGGTCCCATTTTTTTCGATTTTTTTCAAAGGTATTAGACCTTTTTTATTAGGTTTGTTTAGGTTTGTTTAGACCTAACCTCTTTGTTTATGAACCGATTTCGATGGTTCTTTTTTTATCCGAAGGGGGTGTCTTAGGGATGGTGTCATATTAATTTGGTCAAGTTCTGATGATATAATCACTATTAATAACATCACTAAAAAGAGAAAATAAAAATTTTTAAGAAAAAAATAAAAACCGACTTCAAAAATTAAGTGCAACAAATATAAAAATACACTAAAAGGTATAAAATAATTATTATCTTATTTAGTTACAACTAAACGACGAAATATTAACACGAAATTACTTTTTGAAGTCGGTGCCAAACAAACTATACCTATAAGCGAGCGTACCCGCCAAACGTACTAAGTAAGATCCGTCGAGTGCGATTCATAAAAGGTATATGTTTGGCACCAACTTCAAAAGTAATTTCGTGTTAATATTTCGTCGTTTAGTTGTAACTAAATAAGATAATAATTATTTTATACCTTTTAGTGTATTTTATTTGTTGCACTTAATTTTTTGAAGTCGGTTTTTATTTTTTTCTTAAAAATTTTTATTTTTCTCTTTTTAGTGATGTTATTAATAGTGATTATATCATCAGAACTTGACCAAATTAATATGACACCATCCCTAAGACACCCCCTTTCGATAAAAAAAGAACCATCGAAATCGGTTCATAAACAAAGAGGTTAGGTCTAAACAAACCTAAACAAACCTAATAAAAAAGGTCTAATACCTATGAAAAAAATCGAAAAAAAATGGGACCAATCGGAAGCTAGACTGGACCCAATGCAAAAAAATTTTTCAAAATCGGTTGACAATTGGCGGAGATATGAGGTAACATAGGCACAAAAAAAAAAAAAAAAAAAAAAATTCAATCGAATAGAGAACCTCCTCCTTTTTTGAAGTCGGTTAAATAAGTCGGGCCAGGTAAAATGTACAGAGCTTACTGCTCTCTTTCCTCTGCATAGCCTCAATTATGCATTAAGAAGAACAATGTCATTCTATCCAGAGATGCCTACTGGTAGACATCCTGAAAGAAATCCATCTCCTCTGTGCGAAATCTGCAGCAAGGAAGATTGGCTTCTTATTCAGGTCCAAGCGATTTTACAAACCCCCACAACTTCTCACCATCTACAAGGACCAAATCCGCCCCTGTCTCGAATACGGCTCTCATCTGTGGAGAGGAGCCTCAAAATATTCTCTTGCTACCCTTGATGCAATTCAGAAACGAGCCGTCAGGCTAATTGACGATTCTACCCTCACCGACTCCCTCGACTCGCTGGCTCATCGAAGAGATGTCTCCGCCCTTTCCCTTTTCTATAGATACTATCACGGCAGGTGCTCTGATGAGATAAAATCAATAATTCCCCCCAAAGCATGCTTTGCACGCAGCACACGTTTTGCCGACTCCCAACACTCTTTCGCGGTCAAATTGGAAAAGTGCCGGACCACTTCATTCGCGAATACATATATCCCCATGACTTCAAGGAACTGGAACTCTCTCCCAGCCTCTATCTTTCCCAACACCTATGATCTTCAAACCTTCAAAACCAGGGTGCATAGACCACCTACGTCTACAACCTCTCACTTAATCAACTTTCCCTTCTCTTCGGTAATGCAAGGGTCTTTCGAGATCCATAGGGGCTACATCTTTACTGGTGCACCACTTCTTGCATTCGATTGCATTAAAAAAAAAAAAAAAAAAAAATCCAGTGTTCAGACTCTGCCATTGTTACAATGAGTTGACACCAAAATTGGTTAATCCTCAGGAATTTTCTTTGGAAATCAATAAGGTAGCGGCTTTATTCAAGAAGCTCACAATAATTTATGAATAACTAATATAATGCTATTGTATAATTGTGTAATGTGTTGATGTATTTAATGAATATTGTAATATATTCTTGTGTGTGTAATATATAATTTTATAAATTGAGGCTTCTAGCCGTTGAAAAATTAAATAAATATATAAAATAAATAATCAGTGGGCCCCCAGGAGTCTAAATATGGAAAAACTAAACCCCCTCCCCTACATGATTATAAATAATTTTATTAAATATTAAATACGAGCTTTTCGTGCGTGCCTTCGGCACGCCCTCGAAGCTCGGCCCTCCGGGCTGAGTGCCCTGGCAGGCAGCGTCTCGGTCCAAAAATTTTATTCCTCTTAAAAAACCACACTCCAAATGTATACCCGTAAACTACCGAAAATACATCGTCTCTTAAAAGTTTCGCCTCTTTAATTTTTGAGTGGCGGGGGGGGGGGGGGGGAATAATTATGAATATATTTAAATTTAAATTTCATTTTTCCTTTTCAAAACAAAAATAATGAAATGATTTATGAACTGCAAAAAATTCGCAGGCTGAATCATGAAAATTATTCAAATTTACGCTGTTCAATTAATTTCATTAATTACAAAAAATATATTTAATGTTTCTTAATTTAAAATGAATTGGAGTCTTTCATTTCAAAATTACAATTATATTTCAAATTTGCCTGGTTAATGAAAATCCATTGGAGGTGTCAGTTTAAAATCCTAGCTGACAATTATATTTCAAATTTGCCTCGTTAATTAATACATATTTAATGTTTTTTAATTTAAAATCAATTGGTGTTTGTTCATTTTCATTCGAGTTCAAATGAATACAATATTATCTCGACACAAAGTCTAAATAAAAAATATCTAGTTTTAGTAAGAGAAATCAAGATAGAAATATTAATGTCCCAATGGTGTAATCGCTAGAGCCAATGACCATAGTTCAAGAGTTCGTCTAGGCAAGAGCGTAATTTTTTTAGAGAAATTTCTCTAAGCGTTGTTACAAATTAATCTAGACGAATATTATATATTATATATTATATATCTATACTTATATTGTTTTATGGTATCAATCTAGAAAGAAAAAAATTCTACTATGTCTCAGTTATTTTTATCTTTATTTCAACCAATGTTGTTCTAGCCAATTGAGTACTTGAAAAAGTCTCGAGAGAGACGAAACGTTGTACAAAAATTGAAGAAGAACTTCAATAAAAAAACTTTGTCCAATAAACTGAATTTTTAATCTATTATATAGTATATTATATAGTATAAGTCAGGGGCCAGGTTGTATGGTAAAGTCAAGTGGATGGCCACATCAGAACACATCAGCTTATTTGAACTTGGATATAATTTTTTTTTAACAAATAATGATAACGAAAGATACTTTTCGATCCAAGGAAAATTTAATGAAAAAGCAACTGTTTTTAATATTTTTACTTTTAATACCTAGTATTGAACAAATTAAGATATATTTTTTTGGAGATAAATATAGTAAAATACTTTTTTAATAACCCTGCGCGACCCCAAAAAATATGCTTGCGGCCCATAGGTTAAGAACCACTGCCCTAGACTCTTAGGGCCGGTTGCATGACGCAAAGTAAATGCTAACCAAGGTAGATGGTAAATGGAGGGGCTGGGATGGCCAATCAGATGACAGGCACTGAATGTTCCTGTCATCTGATTGGCCATCCCAGCCCCTCCATTTACCATCTACCTTCGCTAGCATTTACTTTGCGTCATGCAACCGGCCGCTTAGAATCTATTCAATTAAACTTTAGGTAACCTGAGTTTGTAGGTATTATATATACCTAGTATCTCTCGAAAGTTTAATATTTGCTAAGCCTCAATTCCTAATTCTACAAGATCTCTATTATTTAGAACTCGAGCAGGTAATATATACATAGAACATTATCCATATATGAATATTTGTTCAGTTTAACTTTTTTTTTTAATATAAAAATCCATAATAAAAAGGATTACATTCTTCTTATCGAAAAACATGAACGGCTGAATGGAAAAAATATTTGTTATACAATCGAATTAGGATAAAAAAATAGGCATATTCGAATTAACTGTTTCCCCTGGTGGGGGGATTAAAGAATTCGAGATAGATATATATATATATATATGTAGTGTGGATATATTGCATTTGGAAATTGATTTTACGCTGTTTGCTTACATTCATTCATTCATTCATTGAGAGTTGAGCTGTTTTTTGTGACGTCATTTTTGAAACTCGGTATATTAAAACATATTTCAAATGAAATATTCCGATGGATAGGTATTATTATTTAAAAATTTAAATAAACAAAAATTTTAGGACATATGCATTGCGAAATTGCATTTTTACCTGGAGGCACAGAGCGATGCTCGGTAACTTTTTCCTTCAGTTAAAAGCTTTATTTTAATATTATTTTTAATTTAAAAATCTGATTAAAAAGGTCGATTTTTATTTGAAAGCCGTTTTCAAATTAAAATAAACTGCAACGGATCGTTGCTAAACTTTATCCAAATTCATTTGAAATATTAATATGTTCTTGAGTAAAGTACTTTAAAATATAATTTTACTAAAAACTTTATTTAACCTTTTTTGTGGTCCCCAAGGTACTTAATTAGGATATTAAATTTCATCAAAATTGGTTAAGTCATTTTCAAGATATTTAGAAAAAACTAAAAAAGTACTGAAATAAAGTACTAATGTTTGTGGACCGATATGTACCAAAAACTAATCAGCGCTTCATTTTGTTAAACTAATGGTAGGTTTTCAATTTAATTTTAATCAGCGCAAAGGTGTGGAAAAAATCGTGGACGAAAAAAACGATAACACACACACACACACACATCCATCCATCCATCCATCCCCACGCACTTCCAAAATAAACTGCAACGGATCGTTGCTAAACTTTATCCAAATTCATTTGAAATATTAATATGTTTGTTCCTTTATTATTAATCAGATATCACTTGCAATTTGTAGTTCATATTGACATTAATTCAAAAATAATTCTCAGCTAGTACTTGAGGAATAACCATTCTATATTGGATTTTTGACATTTCGGTTTTTATTGGTAACCATTGCTGAAGACATGGAGGAATCGACTTAAAATAAAAAATAGACATCGATTCTCATCTAATACTTGAGGAATAACAATTCTACATTAGGTTTTTGACGTTTCGATTATTATTGGTAACCATTGCTGAAGACATGGAGGAATCGACATAAAATCAAAAATAACGATCGATTCTTATCTAATACTAGAGGAATAACCTTATTGCATTCCATTTTTGATGTTTTGACCATTAATGGCAACCTCTATTGTAAACGTGGAAGAATCGACTTAAAATCAAAAAGACTAAATTCTTTTTTGGTAAACAACTCAAGTTGTTCCTCCATGTCTTCAGCAATGGTTACCAATAATAATCGAAACGTCAAAAACCTAATGTAGAATTGTTATTCCTCAAGTATTAGATGAGAATCGATGGCTATTTTTGATTTTAAGTCGATTCCTCCATGTCTTCAGCAATGGTTACCAATAAAAACCGAAATGTCAAAAATCCAATATAGAATGGTTATTCCTCAAGTATTAGATGAGAATCAATCGCTATTTTTGGTTTAAAGTCGATTTCTCTATGTCTTCAGCAATGGTTACCAATAAAATCCGAAACGCCAAAAATCCAATATAGAATGGTTATTCCTCAAGTATTAGATGAGAATCGATGGCTATTTTTGATTTTAAGTCGATTCCTCCATGTCTTCAGCAATGGTTACCAATAAAAACCGAAATGTCAAAAATCCAATATAGAATGATTATTCCTCAAGTACTAGATGAGAATCAATCGCTATTTTTGGTTTAAAGTCGATTTCTCTATGTCTTCAGCAATGGTTACTAATAAAAACCGAAACGTCAAAAATCCAATATAGAATGATTATTCCTCAAGTACTAGATGAGAATCAATCGCTATTTTTGGTTTAAAATCGATTTCTCTGTCTTCAGCAAAGGTAACGGATAAGAAAACAACGCAGTTGCTATGGTTACTCATAAAAATTACTCCCAAATTTTTAGCATTTCACAGAGAGAAGCCTATCCATTCTTACTTAAGCAAGGCTAAATGAGCTATATTAAAATTTTCAAATGAATAAATTTTAAAGAATTTAAAAAATTAAAAAAAGTACCTCTAGAGTAAAGTACTTTAAAATATAATTTTACTAAAAACTTTATTTAACCTTTTTTGTGGTCCCCAAGGTACTTAATTAGGATATTAAATTTCATCAAAATTGGTTAAGTCATTTTCAAGATATTTAGAAAAAACTAAAAAAGTACTGAAATAAAGTACTAATGTTTGTGGGCCGATATGTACCAAAAACTAATCAGCGCTTCATTTTGTTAAACTAATGGTAGGTTTTCAATTTCATTTCAATCGGTGCAACGGTGTGGAAAAAATCGTGGGCCAAAAAAACGATAACATACATCCATCCATACATCCGCACGCACTAAATGAAAAAATCGCACTTTTTGGCCTCTCGACGAGACCCCTTGTAATTTTTGGCAAAACCGTCACGTGCTAAAATTCAACCTAATTGAATACTACAATTTGTGACTTTAATTGAGTCCATGGGTTCCGTAGTCTTTACCTGAGGACACTTTGAAGCCACGCTTGCCCCGAGAGCGATTACAATACTTTACCCATGCTTTGCATTGGATAAAGTAAAAATGACACTTTTTGGCCTCTCGACGAGATTCCAGGTAATTTTTGCGAAAACGGTCACGTGCTAAAATTCAATCTCATTGAATACTTCAATTTGTGACCTTAATTGAGTCTATGGGTTCCGTAGTCTTTACCTGAAGACCCTTTGAAGTCGCGCTTGCCGCGAGAGCGATTCCAATACTTTCTCCCATGCTTCGCATTGGATAAAGTAAAAAATACAAATATATATAATGTATTCGACCACTGTGTTATTTTTTCAGAAAATTGAGACCTGCTTATGCAAAATATATTTTTAAATAAATTCTTGATTATTTTTTATTCTATTAAATAAATAAGGTTCTTTATAAAAACAATTATAAAACGTTTATTAATAATTCTAACGTTTAGGGAGAACAACAAACCACAAACACAATAGTTCTTCAAGGCCTTTTAGGACAATGAATTAAGGCAACCCATTGTCTGCCTGGGTACAAAAGGAAAAGGGAAACCTTTTTTAAAACCCTAAGAATGGGATTTGTCTACCTGAGAATAATTAATTTGATTACCAAAAAACCCATAAAAAACAATTTTGTCGAAGATGAGATAGTGACAGATCGAATTGTCATCCCCGAAACCCCAATAATAGAATTGGAATAATTATCGGAAAAGAGGTTTTTTTATTTAATTAGTTTTTTCCTCATATTAAAAACAAGGACTAAAAAGATGATCAAGGACACTCGATGGTGGAAAAGTAATCTCCGGTGTCGAAGCTCAATTACAATGTATACATTAATGTAAAATAATTGGTTTAATAAAATTAATTTAATTGATTAAAAATCGAGTTTCAAATCCCACAATTGTATTTTTTCTATAATAGAATTTGAAAATTTAATTAATGAACTCAAAAATTGTTATTTAATTAAAAAAAATTATTATACGGTATTTATTTATATACCTTGTAGCGGCCCGTGTTGCTTTGGCTACGAGCTTTTAGACATGGCCGCTAGATGACTCAGTCAGATCGTTGCGACACTTTTGCATGACTGATAATGTTTCAGTCATGCTATAAGTGGAGCAATTCGATCTCGGCTGAGCATCGAACCGATCGCATCGCATTCGGATCGAATCATCCATCGGGGATGAACATCCCCCAGCACACATCAGATTGTTGGGACCCCACCGACTTGGTGGGGGGCGCGGCACAAAGCGCCACAAAGCACTCAGCATTCACGAGCGCCCTAACAATTTGGTGACCCCGACGTGATTGCTAAGCAAGCCGTTCTTGACTCACCAGCTAGGTGGATAGAGCCCTGCCCGGCTAACTAAGTCGGTAAAGCAATCACCAAAAAAAGAAAGCAAGGGTGTGATGTAGCGGCCCGTGTTGCTTTGGCTACGAGCTTTTAGACATGGCCGCTAGATGACTCAGTCAGATCGTTGCGACACTTTTGCATGACTGATAATGTTTCAGTCATGCTATAAGTGGAGCAATTCGATCTCGGCTGAGCATCGAACCGATCGCATCGCATTCGGATCACATCAATCGATCGAATGGAAGGAGGGGCCAACCGCCAACTAGTAGCCCCTCACCCACTAATTAAACTGATGGCGCCCATCCCGGCTTTCCATCAGGGCACAAACAACGCCCTGCACACACGCAACATTGATAGGACCCCACCGACTTGGTGGGGGGTTCGGACACGCACCACAAAGCACTCAGCACTCACGAGCGCCCTAACATACCTATACATATATACACATAATCTGTGGGCCACTACAAGGCTTGAAAGGCAAAAACTGGGCGAGGTGGTGGGGGCGAGGGTGGAGGTGACGGTGGCGGAGATGTGGGGGTGCAATGGTGGAGGGATACGCGGGGCGAAGGAAGTGGTTTTGGGGGTGGGGTGAAGTGTTGGGGGTCCGGTGGCGAGGTGGATGGGGTTCGGGGTTTAATATATACATTTTAACTTAATCAAAAAGTTACCGAGCATCGCTCGGTGGCCAGGTACTTTTTAATAAATTAAGAAATAAATTTGGATTTCTAATTATCGAGAGTCGACTGTATTTATTCTATAATAAGGTGCCCGCTTCAGATTTTGGGTCCCGGGCCCGAAATTTCATGTGGGGGGGCCATGCGTAGCCCCCTGGTGAGCAAGATGCCCGCCGAATGCTGGCTTCGCAGCTGGTTTTATTTATAATTGTTAACAGCGTTTATTAAAATTCCTCATTGCCATTTTCTACAATCAACTAAATGTACATCTTTTAGAATTTGTAGCAAGTTGCTTTTCTTTCCTTTATTAATAGATAGCGCGTAATAAGAGGCGTTGTTTCTTTATGATGATGAATTGTTTGATGAAATCCTTCCTAGAAAGAAACCCCATCATCTAACCGTGCAATAAAGAATAAAGTTTTCTTTATTCTGTCCTGAAAATAGGAAATAAATGACTATATATCCATTTAAATTTTCTCTAATGCACTCACTCTATATTCTACTACCATAATAGAAGAGAGCAAGAGATAGATATTAAATTTGCCATCATTTTATTCCTGGATGGAATCACAAAGCGTTGAGACCTTACTATCTACCCACCCACACACCTCTATTATATGCATTCATTATTTCTTTCGTGATTTATTTTATGAATAGACGAATTAGGTAAGGAGGTTCTATTAAATCGATTAAACTGATGTGGCCATCCACATGACTTTCCCTTACACCTGGCCACTCTCTTATATTTAATATTGAATTAAAATAATTTATCTTATTATATTAAACGAGCAAAGTTTGTATCTATATCGAGTCGGGTTCTCGAAAACGGCTCTAACGATTTGGATGAAATTCACGGGTTAGGAGGGTTTTGTGTGACATTCGATCTGTCACGGTCTCATCTTCGGCTAAGTTGTTTTTGATGGGTTTTTTGTTAATTAAAATAATTATTCACAGGTGGTTGTCTCGATTAAAAATGTATAATTAGATTTTTATTCAATTTCCTTTTAATAATTAATTGGTTTTTATTTTCTATTTCACAAATAGATTATAGCAAACTTAATTATATATTAGAATTTGCCAATTTAATTAATTAAATGTGAAAATATGAGCGAAAAATGAGGAGAAGATTGTACCAATCGACTTGATTGGGTAATAATGGAATTGAAATAATTATCGGAAAAGAGGTTTTTTTATCTAATTAGATTTTTCCTCTTATTAAAAACAAGGATTAAAGATGAATAAGGACACTCGATGGTGGAGAAGTAATCTCCGGAATCGAAGCAAAAATACAATGTATAGGTACATTAATTAATGTAAAATAATTGGTTTAATAATTAATTAATTAAAAGTATTTTTCTATAAAATAATTAATTAGAATTTCAATTTCATTCTTTTAAAAAATCCGACAATTCGAAGGATCGTGCCTCCTTCTTCAGTATAAATTAATATTATTTTTAATATTATTTTTAATTGCAATTATATTCAAAATATTGTGGCCAGTGATACGTCTTTTGATGATGGCAGCTATAGCGGGTCAAAACTTTGGTAAACAAAAACCTATACTTATAATCAGCGCCGATGTGATTTTTTTCAATTTAAAACCCACTAACTTTTTTTATTTCATTAATTTTTTCCTCTTATTAAAATCAAGGACTAAAAAAATTATCGCAAGCTCAAGCAGATCAAAGACAGTCGATGGTGGGGAAGTAATCTCCGAAGTCGAAGCCTCAAATTCAATTTAAATTTTATTTCATGTAATAAAATTGGTTCAATAAATGGTAATTAATTATTTTAAAACACACTACGGATTCCGGGGAGCGTGTCTAATGCGAAAGAATTGTCTCTATTAACTATAAATTTGTCCGCTTTGATTTTAACAGATGGCAGCACTTGATGGCAACGCCTGTATTTAGACAACCACCACAGACGCTAGCACTCTGAACATGATCTGAGCCTTCCAATATATTTATTAATAATTTAGGTATCTATGTACGCAAAGTAATCAATTTTATTAAATTAAATTATATTAAATAAAACAATTCCCCCCCCCTTAACTTTAGAGGCCTTTAACTTGAAGGAGAAGGGGATTTGAACAAAAAATTACACTATTCGAAGGATCATACCACCTTCTCCAGGATTTAAAAGGGTCAACAAAAAAAAACCTCGGTGTATATTATTAATTTATTTTTAATTGCAATTACATTCAAAACTTTTTTTTTTTTTATAAATTTTATTAAACCAATTATTTTACATTAATTAATGTATACCTTGTATTTTAGCTTCGATTCCGGAGATTGCTTCTCCACCATCGAGTGTCCTTATTCATATTCAGTCCTTGTTTTTAATAAGAGGAAAAATCTAATTAGATAAAAAAAACCTCTTTTCCGATAATTATTTCAATTCCATTATTCCCCAATCAAGTCGATTGGATCATTCTCCCCACCATCATTCAAAACTTTGTGTTGGTAAAAATATAAATTCAATTTTATTTTATTTAGGATGCGATTAATAATTGACCTATTTACCTGAATTTAAATTTAAAAATAATATTGATATATTGCTTTTAACTGAATCAAAAAATTACCGAGCATCGCTCCGTATTCCAGGTACTATCCTATTATATGTATTGTTATATTTTTTATTGGATAGATATTTGAGATACAAATCTTTATTTTATTTTATTTAATTATTTATTTTTTAATAATTATAATTTTTTAGTAAATAATTGACTTTATACAACGTACTGATAACCGTAACTCACGCTTGACCCTGCATTAGGCCATATATTACTGTACGCTGCGCACTCTTCGCGCTCTACCCCAAAAACGGTTGATTGTATAAAAAAAAGTCCAAATAAAAGTTGTAGAGAGTTTTATACTCTACAACTTTCATAAGAGCAAATCTCATTTAAGCAATAGGAATCCAGATATTCGCGAAAAACCGATTTTTATGATATTTGACCTTCAATATCTTAAGACTCTGACACGATAGCATTTGTGACTTTTAAGACAACTTTTTAGGACGACAAAACAAAAGTTTATACCAATTTACAGCTTGTTATCTTTCATTCCAAGGTGAAACCCCTAATATGACTGGGCTATAAAAAAAAAAATATTCTGTGGATCTCCTGGAGATAATTGGAATATATATGTCATTTAAATAGCTTCTTAGAATATTCTGGGGATATTGTGAGATACCTAGGCTTGGAAATTAAAGTGCAAGTGTTAGCAGGTGTACACGATATTAGGTCCCGGTTTACCCCTCGGTAAAATCGAACTTTTCTCTATGGTTTGTAGTTTATTTGATCGCAAAATTTCTTATCCAAGATTTTTTCCTATTTTTTACTTTATCCAATGCAAAGCATGGGTAAAGTATTGTAATCGCTCTCGGGGCAAGCGCGGCTTCAAAGGGTCCTCAGGTAAAGACTACGGAACCCATGGACTCAATTAAAGTCACAAATTGTAGTATTCAATTAGGTTCAATTTTAGCACGTGACGGTTTTGCCAAAAATTACAAGGGGTCTCGTCGAGAGGCCAAAAAGTGCGATTTTTTCATTTAGTGCGTGCGGATGGATGGATGGATGTATGGATGTATGTTATCGTTTTTTTGGCCCACGATTTTTTCCACACCGTCAAGCTTGAGTTGTTTACCAAAAAAGAATTTAGTCTTTTTGATTTTAAGTCGATTCTTCCACATTTTCAGTAGAGGTTTTCATTAATAGTTAAAACATCAAAAATGGAATGCAATAAGGTTATTCCTCTAGTATTAGATAAGAATCGATCGTTATTTTTGATTTTTAAGTCGATTCCTCCATGTCTTCAGCAATGGTTACAATAATAACCGAAATGTCAAAAATCCAATGTAGAATGGTTATTCCTCGACTATTAAATGAGAATTATTTTTTAATTAATGTCAACATGAACTACAAATTGCAAGTGATATCTGATTAATAATAAAGGAACAAACATATTAATATTTCAAATGAATTTGGATAAAGTATTGCAACGATCCGTTGCAGTTTATTTAATATTTTTTCCCCTTCCCTTGATTGTGTACGTAGAATTTGACAACATATCATCTCCAATTTTTTTATTATTCTTTATCTCTCTCTCTCTCTTGAATTTCTCCCATTCGTTAGCTGATGAAACACAAACTGTCCAAACAGGGAGTCGATCAGAGTAAAAGTTTTGATTAAAATTTCCGAATGAACGTTAAAACAGTGCTATCTATCTATATATTCCAGTATATATATATATATCTACAGTGTAGCCCAAGCGACAGTGATTGGTTAGTTGGTTAGATTGGACTATTCGCGCGATTAAAATCGTCTCATTTTTTTCCGTGTCGAAGACAGAGAGAGAAAGATAGACGATAATATAACGCAAACCAAAAAAAATAAAAAAAAATAAAAACGGAATTGAGAGGCGGAAATGAAATATTTGATTTGAAATAAAGTCAACTGCGGGGAAATGTTTGACATTCACAATAAAAATAAAAGAGTCATTCATCCAAGAACTGGAGAATGCGTTCGGGTTAGCTCAATCATGGTCAAATTAGAAAAGTGGTGAAAATTTTTCTAATGAATCCTTTAACTTCTGAAGCTATTCTCAAGTGATGATTAATATAGTTGAGTTACCTTCAAAATACTTCAAACTGAAAAGATCAATGTGTTTTCTTTTTACTTTACCAAACAGGGTATGAAAAGTCTTTTTGTTTGTTAATTTTTTCAGAAATATCTCAAAAACGGCTCAAACTATTTTGAGTAAAAAAATTGACCGAAACTATGGCATTTCGGTCTACAAAAAAGCTCTCATAAGTGAACATCGAAAAAATTAAATTTTTTGAGATAATAATTGTTTTGTCAAAATGTCTGTTAGTCTGTGCGTTAGCAAATTTTTGTGTACGAGCTAGCTCAAAAACTGGTGTGAATATCAAAACCAAATTATCACAACTAGTTTTGGTGCATTGAGATTAAGAGCTGATTAGATTTTGGTGCATACCGATCCAAAATTAAGTGAAGGAAGGAGGGGGTGTTAAAATTTAAAATGATAATATTTTCAAACTAACAAAATAAGAAAAATGAAATATAGTGAAAAATGAACCTATAATAATGAAAATATTTTTTTTTTCTGGGGCCAAAATTAGGGGGTCAAAAAATAAAAATCTAGGTCATTTGAGCAAACTCAACCAAATTTTGTATACATAATCAGTGGACCCTCAGAAGTCTAAAAATGCAAAAATTAACCCCCCCCCTACATGATTATAAATAATATACATTTGAATGTAATTAATTTTTACTTTACCATACATCAAGCTTGAGTTGTTTACCAAAAAAGAATTTAGTCTTTTTGATTGTCGATTCTTCCACGTTTTCAGTAGAGATTGCCATTAATAGTCAAAACATCAAAAATGGAATGCAATAAGGTTATTCCTCTAGTATTAGATAAGAATCGATCGTTATTTTTGATTTTAAGTCGATTCCTCCATCTCTCCAGCAATGGTAACAGATAAGAAAATAACGCGGTTGCTATGGTTGCTTATAAAATTTCCTCCCAAATTTTTACCATTTCACAGCGAGAAGCCTAACCATTCTTACTTAAGTTAGGTTAAATGAGCTATCTTAAAACGATCAAATGAATAAATTTTAAAGAATTTAAAATAAAAAATTAAAAAAAGTACTATTTTACTCTAGAGTAAAGTACTTTAAAATATGATTTTACTAAAAACTTTATTTAACCTTTTTTTGTGGTCCCCAGGGTACTTAATTAGGATATTAAATTTCATCAAAATTGGTTAATTCATTTACAAGATATTTAGAAAAAAACTAAAAAAGTACTGAAATAAAGTGCTAATGTTTGTGGACCGATATGTACCAAAAACTAATCAGCGCTTCATTTTGTTAAACTAATGGTAGGTTTTCAATTTCATTTCAATCAGCGCAAAGGTGTGGAAAAAATCGTGGACGAAAAAAACGATAACACACACACATCCATCCATCCATCCATCCATCCATCCATCCCCACGCACTTCCAAAAAAAATGGCACTTTTTGGCCTCTCGACGAGATTCCAGGTAATTTTTGGCAAAACCGTCACGTGCTAAAATTCAATCTCATTGAATACTTCAATTTGTGACCTTAATTGAGTCCATGGGTTCCGTAGTCTTTTTCTGAGGACCCTTTGAAGTCGCGCTTGCTCCGAGAGCGATTACAATGCTTGCTTTCGCATTGGATAAAGTAAAAAAATTGTGAGTAAATTTTTCATACAATTAAGTCTTATAAATTGGGCAAACATGGGAAAGTATTTTATATATTAATAGTAAGTGCTAAAACAACATTATTTTTTCTAAAATTTAAAAAATATCTATTACAAATAGAAATTAAATTCGTTTTGTTAAAAATAAATCATGTGATCAAGAGGTTGGTTGGTTAATTGTATTGTTTATAAATAAATGTTGATTTACTTACTGGGCATGCCCATGGGGGGCGGTGGCAGGGTTGTGGTGACGGGGTTGTCTGATCTGCAGGGCTGCCAAGGCAAGGGTTGCCAACTATACCCATGGCAGCTGTGGGTATTACACGGCTCGATTTGCATCATCTCATCTGGATCAGGACACGGCTGGCCACCTAAGTGAGAACACCAACCAGAAATAGAATTAGCGTCTTCATTCATACCTATAGGTACATATTCTGTTATCTAGAGTGGTTAATTATCTTGGTTTTTAATTGGACATAGGGAACAAGAAAGAAATTGAAAAGATAATCAATTTATATGGAATAAATTGAAAAAAATTCTGTGTGAATCAATTCAGCTTTTTCACATTTTCAATTTGAATATTAATTAATAATTTTGAATACGTATTGTCGCGGTCGCAGATTCGCGATATAAACTTTTGATAATTTAAATTCATACTGTATAGAAATTTCAATATATTCGGTGAATTGGCGAAAGCATTTTTCTTTTATAATAGATTAATTGTTTAAGGGTCGTATTTTGGTGGGACAGACGGCTGACGACCCAGGCGGCTTACTTTATTCTGAAAACGTGCTTATTGGCAATAGACGAATGGTTAGTGGAATATTTTGGGAAAGCAATTGAATAACAATAAATTTGGAGGACTTGTTTACATAAATGTCGGATGGCTTTTAGCAAGCAGATGCCATGTGAATTTGTAGGCTTCTCAGAATTTCTCAGGAAGAAATCGTGAAATATTTCTAGAAGGAATTTCTAAACTGGGCGTTTCAAATAAATTACCACGCCCATTTCATTAGGAAATTAGCCAACTAAAGATCTTTCCGAAAGTCTGTGAATTTTCGGGGGAGGGGGGGTTAACAAGCAAGCAGTCAAGTCAGTCAGGCAGTCAGTCAGAGAGTAGAGCTAGTGGAGTTAGAGAGTAGACTGTGAGGAGTTGAATCTAAAAATGTACTACACCACTTACACCAAAATAAAAACTATGTAAAAGAAAATGTGTTCTATTTCAACCCTTGCCTAAGAGATAGCGAACTTTTTTCATCAACAGGACACACAACCACTAGCAACGGCTTGCTAGATAGAGAAACCACGACTTCGAGGCTTCACGTTACCCTTAGTAGGCATTCATAATCCTTCGGGACTATGATACGGCCCGCTATAAATAAATAATTAATTTTGTTTGCAGCCAACACCACATGTCGCGACATAATTTGGTCGCACCGGAGGATTAAACCTCCTTGGCGCAACAGTATGGTATGTTGTATTAATTGAAATATTGTATTTCGATACCCTAAACTCCAAAATCTCGTAACTACAATACTTCCTGGTTCAAAACTCAATTCTTCCATTTTAGTGCAGGCGCTGGATGGAAGTGAGTATGCTAAACTTTATCTACTAATATTAACTGAGAATAGCTCAAAGATTAATAATCTGGATGTTGCCGGCCAACTTTTTGGTCCAATTTTTTTCATCGGAGGGAAATTGATGAAGTACATGCTATGGAGCCATTTTAAGGGTTATTTTAATTATAATTTTTTAAAAATGATAATAGGTTGTTAAGTAAAATGGAAAACAATCATTTACTGGATCGTCGCTTAGAACACCAACTCTTAGATTTATAGATGACAGTAAATGATCAATATTTTCAAAAAATCGCAGTTTTTCCTTCATAAAATAAAAACCACTCATCCTAGTAACTTGATTTCTATCTCATTATCTAGGAGATTGTGTTGACTTGAACGTTTGCTTGGACCACTTTTTTTATAAAACTTTTAAATTTATAGATATCCATCATTTTCCTTGACACTTTTGAGGATTCGGATCATATCCTGTCCGTAAAATGCTGGATATCTATAAATCTAGGAGTTTTATAAAAAAAGTGATCCAAGTAAACGTTCAAGTCAATAAAATTTCCTAGAGAATGAGATAGAAATCAAGTTTCTACCTTGATTGGTTTTCATTTTATGAAGGAAAAACTGCGATTTTTTGAAAAAATGGATCATTTCCTGTCATGTCAATTTTTTTTTCAACAATTCTTGTTTAATTTTTAATTTTTTTTTTTTATTGAGTAGCTATAAGTATCTTTAATCATAAGAAACAATTGGATATTTTCAATAAAACAACAATTATAATTGTTGCAAAGCATTTGTACAGTCCATTTACTCGATATCCAAGGGGATGGGATATAAAAAAAATTGGACCTAGAAACCTCCTGGCAACATTCAGAATCATTATCTGCAAGCTTTTCTGAGTTCAAAACTATTTATAGAATGCGGTCCTCATATTTTGCACACTCAACTCCATTCAGCTCCCGGTCTATTTGTCGAAAATATTAATTCTTAGAACAACATTCTCCTTTTACCCCTACTTTCCCCTCACCACATACATTTAAAAAATGTTATTTGTAAAATTCATTTTCCACTGTATAATCAGTTTACTTTGACTACTGATGATGGGCATCACCCCCGAAATATATTGAATTCAAAACTCAATTTTGTTTTATATCTTTTTTAAATAAATTAAATAAATCTTTATTCCTCGACCTGCTTAGAGGCACAAGTCCTCGTTGGCTAGGTCCTCCAAACACCAATACAATCTAGATACAATACATTAACAAACATCAATACAAATTAATTACAACAATTTAACAAATAAAAAAAAATAAAAATGTATGCTCATTAACAAATAAGATGACCATAGATTTCCATCAAAAGACAAAAAGTAATTTAAAAATTCCACGTTACCAGGAGCAAGCGACGCATTAGCCATCCCGGCATTTGACATAAGTTGTTAAGGAAACCTGGTCAAAACCTTAACAAGGATGGTATGACCTCTCTCTACCTCAGCTAATCTCTGCTTGTGAGAACTAAATAACATTTTTTTACAACTCTAGGACTTTAGGACTTGACAAAATTTATAATTGATTTAATCATAGGAAACATAGGACTATAATCCCAAGTAGTAATAAATAGACAGACTTCCACAAATCAATGCCAATCCTACAAATGAATGCAAACCTACATATTAATATCTGAATTAACTAACATGTAGGAACCAGACTGTATTTAAATTAATACCATTCTTCCCTATATCCTTATAATCTAATCATTCTCATAGGAAAAATACCACCACTGGTTTCAACACCTATACTTCTAGTCCCAAACCTGGATTGACTATCCCTTTTAACCATATTATCTAAAAAAAGAAAAAATATTTTAAAAATAAACAAAATATTTTCCTTAGTAACGCAGAGATTTCCTTATTCCAGCCTAATTTCAAAACCAACCCTTACTTTTCCTATCTCTAAATTCTAAGAAGAGTTAACAAACCCCTTCCCCAAAAAGGACAAAAAAAGAACTAATAAAAACCTACCAAAAAGCTTCAAATTCGCAAGAGAGCTTTTTGTTTACCATAATTATAAAACTTGGGTAAGATACAAGGTAGGTTTCACAAAAAAGAAATAAAACAAAATTGAGTTTTGAATTCGATATATTTCGTTTTATTTCTTTTTTGTAGACACTATCTAGCAAGTTTTATTATTATATTAAAATGTTTCACCTAGAACCAACACCGAACTCCTTAAAAGTTATTTTTGTTTACCCACTAGACTTCAAAGAGACCTCAAAACAGTGAAACTTTTTTTTGTGAAACCTACCTCGTATCTTACCCAAGTTTTATTATTATATTAAAATGTTTCACCTAGAACCAACACCGAACTCCTTAAAAGTTATTTTTGTTTACCCACCAGACTTCAAAGAGACCTCAAAACAGTGAAACTTTTTTTGTGAAACCTACCTCGTATCTTACCCAAGTTTTATTATTATATTAAAATGTTTCACCTAGAACCAACACCGAACTCCTTAAAAGTTATTTTTGTTTACCCACTAGACTTCAAAGAGACCTCAAAACAGTGAAACTTTTTTTGTGAAACCTACCTCGTATCTTACCCAAGTTTTATTATTATATTAAAATGTTTCACCTAGAACCAACACCGAACTCCTTAAAAGTTATTTTTGTTTACCCACCAGACTTCAAAGAGACCTCAAAACAGTGAAACTTTTTTTGTGAAACCTACCTCGTATCTTACCCAAGTTTTATTATTATATTAAAATGTTTCACCTAGAACCAACACCGAACTCCTTAAAAGTTATTTTTGTTTACCCACTAGACTTCAAAGAGACCTCAAAACAGTGAAACTTTTTTTGTGAAACCTACCTCGTATCTTACCCAAGTTTTATTATTATATTAAAATGTTTCACCTAGAACCAACACCGAACTCCTTAAAAGTTATTTTTGTTTACCCACCAGACTTCAAAGAGACCTCAAAACAGTGAAACTTTTTTTGTGAAACCTACCTCGTATCTTACCCAAGTTTTATTATTATATTAAAATGTTTCACCTAGAACCAACACCGAACTCCTTAAAAGTTATTTTTGTTTACCCACTAGACTTCAAAGAGACCTCAAAACAGTGAAACTTTTTTTGTGAAACCTACCTCGTATCTTACCCAAGTTTTATTATTATATTAAAATGTTTCACCTAGAACCAACACCGAACTCCTTAAAAGTTATTTTTGTTTACCCACTAGACTTCAAAGAGACCTCAAAACAGTGAAACTTTTTTTTGTGAAACCTACCTCGTATCTTACCCAAGTTTTATTATTATATTAAAATGTTTCACCTAGAACCAACACGGAACTCCTTAAAAGTTATTTTTGTTTACCCACTAGACTTCAAAGAGACCTCAAAACAGTGAAACGTTTTTTTGTGAAACCTACCTCGCATCTTGCTCAAGTTTTATTATGACAATTCGGTTAATCCATTAGTTTGTCTCAGAACTCATTTTAAAAGGTCTTCTGATAAATAACTTTTTTGTTCTATTAGTAATTAAGTTTTTGTTTTAATGAAAAAATAAATTAAAGGGAATCCCGGGAATATCTTGGAAATATTCTCGTTCCCCGGGAATTATTATTTGCCGGGAAATGAGAAACCCTAGTTGTTATCAATCTCATTTTTTTCATTAAATAATAATAAACTGGCTGCCATAATTAGTCGACTGGATTATTTAAATAAAATATAGTATATATTTTCACTGAGTATGGGTATTTTAATAATGGTTTTAGTTTACCTGGACCAGGAGGCGCGACCACTGTTCTATTTCGTTGCCGAAGTGCGACCAGATGTGGCGAGGAACACCCATGGGAGCAAGTACTCCACTCGGACCAGGGTGAGAGAACACAGTCATAAGGGCAGGGCAATAAACAAGGCTCAACGGCGGCGGGCTTCGCCTGCCGACGAAGACACAAAGATTCATCCGCCACCACCTGAAAAAAGAAAGGATATTATTTATAGTAGAACAAGGATTAAACAAGTGGATTTTATTTTGCTTAAGTTTATATGAATATTTTATAAATTATACGAATTTACACAAAAATGAACCAAACAAAGTTAAATTATTTAATTTTGTTATCATCATCATCATCATTGAGTATACGGTCCTAAGACTGGTTTGATGCAACAATCCGTCTCCACTCGACTCTGTCCCCCGCCAGCTGTTTGACCTCTCTAAATGTCTGGCATCCCATATCCCCAATTATTTGGTTGAAATATTCTAATCTGGGTCTTCCCCTTCCCCTTTTCTTTCCCACCTCCCCCTCCAAGATATCATCCCCTAAGCAGTCCCCCATGTCTCAGTGTGTGCCCCATCATCTGACCTCTTCTCTTCTTCAGACTCTTCCACAAGGTTCTTCTTTCTCCGATTCTTCCAACAACTTCTTAATTTGTAATTTTATCCATCCATTTGATATTCATCATTCTTCTGTAGCACCACATTTCGAAAGCCTCTAATCTCTTTCTCTCCTCTACTCCATAATTGTCCAGGTTTCACACCCGTACATGGCTATGCTCCATACATATGTCTTCAATAGCAACTTCCTGTTTGCTAAGCTGATTGAGGAGGAGCATAGTAGTTTTTGTTTTGAATTAAACCCCATTTTTGCTTGGGCAATTCTTGATTTAATTTCGTTTTCGCTCCTCCCATCCCATGTTATTTTACTTCCTAGGTAGCGGAATTCCTTAACTCCTTCTAGGTTTTCTTGGTTAATTTTGATGCATTCCTGTCTCGTTTGTTCTATTTTTGTACATACTAGGACCTTGGTTTTATTCTTGTTTATTTTCATTTTGATTTCTTCTATTAGGATTTGGTTAATTCCATTCAGGGCGCCCTCTAATTGTTTTTTATTGCTTCCTAGAAGGGCAATGTCATCGGCAAATCTTAACATAGCAATCTTTTGACCTTGGATTTCGATACCTTTATCAATTTTGTGTTTGCATTCTTTCATCGCTTCTTCTATGTATAAGTTGAAAATCATGGGTGACAGCACCCATCCTTGTTTGTTATAGAAAACTGAAACTTGATATACCTTTATCTAAATAAAGACATCTTTTAAAAACTAGCCCAAAAATTTAAGCTCACTAGCTATAACCGTGATGCTCACTATTTGATGAAAATAAAATCAGGGAATAAAGCAAGACATAGTGTCAGGAATTATTTAACTGTTAAAAATCTTTTAAATAATTTAAAAGATTTTTTAATTTTATTTCTGTTGGGGACAGACAATTAGTAAAATAATAACATTGCCCAATTGAATTCAAATATAGTGAATGAAATAGTTCACCAGCAAACACATAGATGCCGCCCGCGCTCTATGAAATTGTTCCTAAGGTTGATGCAATTCAGAAACGAGCCGTCAGGCTAATTGACGATTCTACCCTCACCGACTCCCTCGACTCGCTGGCTCATCGAAGAGATGTCTCTGCCCTTTCCCTTTTCTATAGATACTATCACGGCAGGTGCTCTGATGAGATAAAATCAATAATTCCCCCAAAGCATGCTTTGCACGCAGCACACGTTTTGCCGACTCCCAGCACTCTTTTGCGGTCAAATTGGAAAAGTGCCGGACCACTTCATTCGCGAGAATACATATATCCCCATGACTTCAAGGAACTGGAACTCTCTCCCAGCCTCTATCTTTCCCAGCACCTATGATCTTCAAGCCTTCAAAACCGAGGGTGCATAGACACCTACGTCTACACCCTCTCAGCTTAATCAACTTTCCCTTCTCTTCGGTAATGCAAGGGTCTTTCGAGATCCATAGGGGCTACATCTTTTACTGGTGCACACTTCTTGCATTCGATTGCATTAAAAAAAAAAAAAAAAAAGAAATACAAAATATGTAATTACAGAATCAATCAAATAAGGACAATAAGTGTAAATACAAAATGTAAAGAAAATAAAATAAGTAAATTGTAAATAATTTGAATAAACATAAAGGTTAGCAATTTGGCAATAGGAATTTTCAACTCTAGAAATATTCCATGTCTACAAATAGTCAAGGACTAATATAAATAAAAGGAAAATTCTTATGTCAAATTGTCAAAACTGATCTGCCTAGAATTCTAGGTGAAACACCATTATAATCCGTTAAATAATTCCTGTGTTTAATATGTTTCTCTATAAACAAACACAGCGTTTCAGCTAAACTTTCAAGACATAGTCGACTGGGTAGGAGTTCGAAGAAAGTACTGGGCCGATCATGTTGAGAGGATGCCTGCCAACCGTTTACCGAAAATCGTTTGCAAAAAGCGTCCACAAGGAACAAGAAGCAGAGGAAGGCCAAAAAAGATGGCATCAATATTTTGTTACCGGCTAATTTATAAATTGGAAGAACAGGCGCAAGCGCCTATTAACAAGAAAAAGAGGACGCCATTTTGGGACAGCCATTTTAAAAAATGGCTTCCTTATGATTAAATGCGTCATTAAACATTTTTAACATATAGGTTTTTAATTTCAAATTCGGACTTTTCCTTATCAAATTCAGGATTTTAAAAAGCAACTGCGGACTTTTTCATATAAAATTCAGGATATTAAAATTATTTTTACCTGAAAACGTTTCTTGAGAGTACGAAATGGTGAAAGGTTTTTAGTTAATGAGCTGAAAATTAGTACGCAAATATCTTGCAATCCACCAAATTTTGGCTTTTTACCTGAAAACTTTCTTTAGAGTTAAATTAAATTAAAACTTTTTTACTTTACCATACAGGGTATGGTCAAGTATTGAAATCGTGCATGAAAAAAGTGGTTTTTATCCTTCTTTTTTCAGAAATATCTCAAAAACGACTTAAACTATTTCGATTAAAAAAATTGAGCGAAACCATTGCATTTCGCTCTACAAAAAGCCTAATAAGTGAACATCGAAAAAATTATATTTTTCGAGATAATAATTTTTTTGTCAAAATGTCTGTTAGTCTGTCTTTAGTCTGTGAGTTACCAAATTTTGTGAACGAGCTAGCTCAAAAACCAGTGTGAATATCGAAACCAAATTTCACACGTAGTTTTTGGTCCATTGAGATTAAGAGCTGATTAGATTTTGGTGCATATCGACCCAAAATTAAGGGGGGGTGGAGGGGGTCAAAAATTATAAATCTAGGCCATTTGACCAAACTCAACCAAATTTTGTATACATAATTAGTGGGACCCAAGAAAGTCTAAAAATGCAAAAACTAACCACCCGAAATGGGTGGAGGGGGGGTCAAAAATTAAAAAACCTAGAACATTTGAGCAAACTCAACCAAATTTTGTATACATAATCAGTGGGACCCAAGAAGTCTAAAAATGCAAAAACTAACCCCCCCTCCCGTACATGATTATAAATAATTTTATTAAATATTAAATAATAAGTGAGTGGCTAGGTTGTATGGTAAAGTCAAGTGGATGGCCACAGAGAGACACGTCAGCTTATTTTAACTATAACTTTATTTATATTTTTTCAACTGTTTATTAATAAATTCTGAATTTGATTTGAAAAAGTCTGATTTTGCTTTTTAAAATCCTGAATATGTAGCTTAAAACATCCTGAATTTAAATTATTGGATAACAAATACTTGGTAGGTTTCACATTAAAATATTAAAATAAAACGAATTTATTTTTTGGAGAGACTTTAATCTCGATATATATACTCTATTTCGAGGTGGCTAACCTAGAAAATGTTTCAGCAAGTATCAACACCAAATTCTTTAAAAACTATCCTGAATTGTTTTTAATATCCTAAATTTGATATGGAAAAGTCGGTACTTGATTTATAAAATCCTGAATTTGATGTGGAAAACTCCGATTTAGAAGTTAAAAACCTATATTAAGCCTAACTCTTTGGAAAATAAATACCTACACAATTTAAATAAGCTGACGTGTTCTGATGTGGCCATCCACTTGACTTTACCATACAACCTAACCCCTCACTTACATTAATATTTAATAAAATTATTTATAATCATGTAGGGGAGGGGTTAGTTTTTTCATTTTTAGACTCCTAAGAGCACACTGATTATGTATACAAAATTTGGTTGAGTTTGATAAATGGCCAAGATTTTCTCATTTTTTGAAACTCCACCCCCCCCCCCCATTTTGGGAGGTTAGATTTTTAATTTTTAAACTTCAGAGGGTCTACTGATTATGTATACAAAATTTGGTTGAGTTTGATAAATGGCCAAGATTTTTCATTTTTTGAACCTCCCCCCCCCCATTTTGGGCGGTTAGACTTTTAATTTTTAAACTTCAGGGGTCTACTGATTATGTATACAAAATTTGGTTAGAGTTTGATAAAATGGCCAAGATTTTTCATTTTTTGAACCCCCCCGTTTTGGGCGGTTAGATTTTTAATTTTTAAACTTCAGGGGGTCTACTGATTATGTATACAAAATTTGGTTGAGTTTGGTCAAATGGCCTAGATACTAATATTTTGACCCATCATCCCCCCCCCCCATTTCGGGCCGTTAGTTTTTCCATTTTTAGACTTCTGGGATCCCACTGATTATGTATATTAAAATTGGTTGAGTTTAGTCAAAAGGCCTAGATTTTTAATTTTTAACCCCCTCCACTCCCCTTAATTTTGGGTCGATATGCACCAAAATCTAATCAGATCTTAATCCCAATGGACCAAAACTATGTGTGAAATTTGGTTTCGATATTCACACTAGTTTTTGAGCTAGCTCGTCCACAAAAATTTGGTAACGCACAGACTAGACTAACTAACAGACATTTTGACAAAACAATTATTATCTCGAAAAATATAATGTTTTCGATCTTTACTTATTAGGGCTTTTTTGTAGACCGAAATGCCATGGTTTCGCTCAATTTTTTTTAATCGAAATAGTTTCAGCCGTTTTTGAGATATTTCAAAGAAAAAAAAAACCACTTTTTTCATGCACTATTACAATACTTGACCATACCCTGTATGTAATATTTAAAAAAAAAAAAAAAAATAGCATTATTGTGCTTTATTTTCATTTCGTGAAAAAATAAAGTACAAGACAGGGATATTTCACAGTATGTCCATAGAGATACAATAAATTCATTGTATATAGGTTTATATTAAAAGAATAACTGTGAGATTTAAAAACAAAATATTATGGCTATTAATAATATAAATGTTAGGGTTAGAGAAGATTGAAGACTCCAAATTTTTAATATCAGAGATTTTTTTATGTAAAGAAAAGTAAACATTGTATAATATTAAACTGGAAGGTTTAATTCTGGAATTTTTTCAAACGATAACAACGTTATATAAGCCTCCTCTCTATACATAGAGAATACTATGGTAGTGGAGGAGGCAAACAAAAGGTTTCAGATTGAAGATCCTTTGATAGGAATAATATCGGACCCTCGGAGCACCCTCCCCGCACCCTCACCCCCTCGGTGTCCATCCACTCTTTTCATGCCATGGATGGGCTTTTTCACCCCTCTCGGCCACTTCACCCTCTTTAGAGCAGGAAAATTACAGTATGATTTCAACAAGGGCGAGATTATGACCTTTTTTTTGCTTTCTTTCGAAATTATAATGACACACTTGAAACTCATTATTAATTAAATTTAATTACAACGAAAAGTTTTTGCCAACGAAATCGATATATATATATATATATATATATATATATATATATATATATATATATATATATATATATATTCTGAAAAAGAAAATGAAAATTCATTCGAATAAAAGTAAATGGTTTTGACAAAATGTAGGGGGGGTGGTGTAGGGGAAATAAAATTTAGAAACACGAGAGATAAAATCAGAAATTAGGTCATAATGTTGAATTAAAATTTTAGTTTCGAATATATGGTATAGATATATTCTATGTAACAAACATCGATTGACCAGTTATTATTACTATTAGGGGAAAGTGGGGGAAACTAAAAAAGTATTGATCAATTTCAAGAATATTGAAGAGTTTAGTGATTCTAGTCAAGGAAAGAAAGAAGGAAATGACGAAACTATTGACTACTATTGTATTTTTTGTAATGATAAATATATAGATCCCCCCCCGATGAAGACTGGATTATGTGCTTCGTTTGTGAAAATTGGGCTCATGAGAAATGTACAGATGGACAGTCAACATCGGAGGGTTATAAATGTGATCTCTGTCATAATTAAGACTGTTTTATAGGTTATAAATGTTTATTCGTAGTTACCTCACTTAGGCCCGGTTGTATGTCGCAAAGTAAATGCTTTTTACTACTAACCAAGGGTAGATGGTAAATGGAGGGACTGGGATGGCCAATCAGATAACAGGCACTGGAAGTTCCTGTCATCTGATTGGCCATCCCATCCACTCCATTTACCATCTACCTATGGTTAGTGGTAAAAAGCATTAGCTTTGCGACATACAACCGGCCCTTAGTGTTCGGGTTTACCCATGTTATTTAGATGGGAAAATTGCATCAGGTTAAAATTGAGATAGGGGCTTAAAACTTGGGGGATATTTTTTTTTATTTATTTCGAGCCATATGAGCAGTCAGTGAAAGAAAATCAAAAATATCCAAAATAAAGACCACCCTAGTGACCAGCTTATTATTTCTATTACAACAAATCGAATTTATCTACACCAAATCGGGCATTTAAACCTATGAGAAATAAGAGATAGGATATTTATATTACCAGTTGTGCTACGACACTTAAATTTTCTAATTTAATAAATTTTATTTGTCATAAACTATTAGTGGGTTTTAAAATTAAAAAATCACGTCGTCGTCGTAGCGCAAGACGATTATTATTAAGTATAGATACAAATATTCTCAATTATTGTCATTTTTGTTTTTCAGAGGATGAGGAACAAAATAAGTGTTTGTTTACGACTTATCAATTGCAACGTTTCGCCACTTTTATTGCAGCTTCTTCAGGCTCTACAAAGGAGCAAATACATATATAAAAAAAAAAAACACTCAAAAATAAAAATTCACTCAACTCAAAATCAATTTCGTATATACCTTGATAAATAAAGCTCCAAACACTTTGTCATTTTTTTAAGCTCTGCCATTAATATACATACAGACACATCTCTATTTTATCATCAACAACTCAAAAACACCAATATCAAAAAATATACAATCATAACTTTTACAATTTCACTGGTAAAATTAAAAACATTTCAAAATTATAAAAGAGAAAGAATTTAATCAATCTTTTTCGGACAAATTCTAAGATTTTAGTAGAAATATTATTAAATTGCGATATCAGAGGGGATTCATCCCCCATATATTGCGATTCAGAGAGAGGTTTTTGTCGCGAGGGTGCGAGCTAACTGCCAGGATAGTGTGTTAGTTCTCAGGTTCGACTCCTGGGGGGATGAATCCCCTCTGATACCGCAATTTAATAATATTTCTACTAAAATCTTAGAATTTGTCCGAAAAGGATTGATTTAATTCTTTCTCTTTTAAAATACATCTTGGTTAATCTGAACCCGAGCTGATTTTTTTGAAAAAATTACCAACTATTTTCAAAAAAAAGATGCTCAAAACTTTAATTATACATTTCGAAATTAGTCAAAATATTATAAAACTATTTACAATGTACAACTATATATAAAAATCAGTCAAAATATCTTAAAAAATATATATACAAGCGACGGAAATTTTTTCCTTTATAAATTAACTAGCTGCAAGGCCCGCCTTCGGCGGCCCTCTTCCTAGCCAGGGGGCACGCCCCATGGACCCCCAACCCACGAATCCCACTCTCAAACTACACTCCCCCCGACCCATCCAGCACCCCTACCCCCGCACCATGAACCCGTGCCCAACCCCGCCCCCATACCACAGAACCCAAACCTCACCCCCCACTCCAACCCACCACACTCCCCGGAACCCACCCAGCACCCCAACCCCCGCCCCCACACCACACACCTCGGGCCCCCAACCCACGAACCCCAACCTCACCCCCCACTCCAACCCACCACACTCCACGAAACCCACCCAGCACCCCAACCCCCGCCCCCATTCTAACCTGCACCCCCACCCCGTACCACCCCACTACGCCACTGGACCCTCACCTGAACCCCCCATCCACCAACCTTGCACCCCCCCCCCCCACTCCGCCATACTCCCTCACTCCACCGCCATTCCACTCCGCGCATCCCATGCCCTAACCCACCCCCACTCTACCCCCGCACCCAGTTTTTGCGTTTCTAGCCTTCTAGTGATCCACAGAATATGTAAACAAAATTTGGTTGAGTTTGGTCCAAGAGCAAGAATTTTCATTTTTTGACCCCCCCCCACCATTTTGGGTGGTTAGTTTTTGCATTTCTAGCTCTCTAGAGGCCTACAGATTATGTATACAAAATTTGGTTGAGTTTGCTCCAAGGGCATAAATTTATATATTTTTCTCCTCCCCCCCCCTTTTTGGGTGGTTTTTTGGGGGAATTTTTTTAAAGAAAAGTTGTCAGAAATTACATCCCCTACAGCTTTGCTCATTATAAAATTTCCCGTAGAGTTAATAGTTTAAGAGTTATTTGATAATTTTCATTCGTGCACCCCCCAAACCCCCTTTTGGGGTCAAAATATCAAAACGTTATATAGCTAAAAACGTAAGTTAGAAGATCTCTGATACAAATATGAAATTTCATAATAGTCCCTTTAGCCCTTTTGACGTGAATCGTGAGCAACTTTTCGCGGAAACCACTGAAACAGACAGACAGACAGACAGACATACAGACAGAACTTTTGTTGAAGGTGTTTTCGTTCATAACTTTGCTTGAAACGTGTGCAACCAAAATTTGGCGTGATTTGGACCAATGTACAGACAAAACCTTAATTTTATATATATATAGATTTATCTTTATTACTCTATGTTGGTCAACGTTGGAACTGAATCCAATGATGATTCTCAATTATATATGATTTTTATTTTATGATACTCCCCTAGTAGCACAATGTTTCAAACTATATAGTAACTATATTGTGCCTATATAGATTTAGAAAATTAAGTCCGGAAAAAATATTTTTTTCTCCAATAGTACCTCAATAGTACTTATTGTTTTAATTTTAATTCTGATCAATAGCAGGATTATTCAGGATTGCGTAACAAAAATTAGAATAATAAAATACTGTATATAAATTTCTAGCCACAGCGTCTGATTATTTAGGGCAGAGTAGAGATTTACGATCATTTTTAAAAAATGACTATAACTCTATCAGACTTATATTAATTTTTTTTGATTTCTGGCCTTTAATAAACTGGCCTATCCATTGTTCACGGTTTATCGTTGTGAGACGATACACCCTGTATACTACTGTGGGCAATAAATAGTAAGACTTTGTTCTTAATTTTAAAATTCTTTATATATTCTTCCAAATTTATTTCGTCCCCCTCAAAGTAATCCCCCCGGCCTCAATACACTTGCGCCAACGTTTTTCCAATCCTCGAAACAGTTTTTAAAGCCGATTTCCGGAATAGCCTTCAATGCGCGTAGCGATTCGCGTTTAATATCTTCAATTGACTCAAAACGGTTTCCCCGGAGCGGTCGTTTGAGTTTGCTGAACAGCCAGAAGTCACAAGGAACTAAATCAGGCGAATACGGTGGTTGTGGAACGATATTGGTTGAATTTTTGGAGAAAAACTCACAAATAATCAATGCAGTATGTGAAGGTGCATTATCGTGGTGCAAAAACCAAGAGTTGTCGGCCCATAATTCCGGCCTCTTTTTACGAATAGCTTCGCGCAAACGACGCATAACACTCAAATAGTATTCCTTGTTGACAGTTTGGCCAGTCGGAAGGAATTCGGAGTGCACCACACCTCGATAATCGAAGAAAACTGTCAACAGGACCTTGATTTTTGACTTGCTTTTCTCGACCCTCTTTGAACAGTTTGTACCAATCAAAAACACTTGCTCGCGACATACAATTATCACCGAAGGCCTTTTGCAACATTCTGAACGTTTCGGCACCAGCAATTTGATTCCGCACACAAAATTTAATGGAACTTCTTTGTTGAATAATTTCACTCATTGTAAAAATCGCCGAATGCACTTTTTGTACTTCAGAAAGACAAGCGTATACTAAACACCAATGATTATTTTGATGTGACATTTGGCACAGATGTTACTGACAGTCATACCAACCCAGAAAAAATATATTTCGACGAATGGGTTTCCGCGCGAAATTTAAATTAAAAAGTCTTACTATTTATTGCCCACAGTAGTATTTATTATTGATAAAATATCTTTGAGATAAATAAGAGCTCATTAAAAAGGCTAGACTGTAGCAATATATTTATTAAAAATAAATCGTTTTTTTTCAATGTATTTATAAACTTTGAAGTAATCGTCAAATATGGCTTACACACCTTGCACCTTTATACACATTCTTACAGTTAAAGAAAAAGAGTAGGTACAGAAAGTAAAAGAAAGATAATAATGAAAGTGCGGGAAAGAGGGCGAAATCGAATTGATAGCCTATAAAATCCAGATGGTGTTTAAAGTAAATGTGTAGTAAAACTTTATTGAAAGTTAGTAAAAAAAAAACAAAAAAACAGTGTCTATATGGGTTGGCTTGTCTGAAAGGCTAACCCTCCTGGCTAATATTTATCTTTTTGCCAGTTGGCAAACATTCAGACGTACGTAGTAGCACACGTGTCAGCCATTGGCCAGGGTTCCAGAGAGGGGGGGGGGGGGGGCTCAATCGAATCGGGACAATGTTCTCTTTAATCACAACACACACACGCCCCCAAGTGACCATTAATCGAAAATTATAAGGAAATACGACTAGGCTTTAAATAAATTCAATGAAATCCAAAATCAATTTACTGAATCGTTTAATCTCTACTCTTATTAAACGAGCAAAAATTGTATATATATATTTGTATCTTTGTTCTATTTTGAAAACGGCTCTACCGATTTTTATGAAGCCAACTCTATTAACAAGTTTTGATGATGAGAAAACGATCTGGCTAGGTCTGGACCTCGATAAATTTAATCTTAATTATTCTTTTCTTATTTAAAGTAATTATTTATATTATTTTAGGTTAAAAATAAAATGAGAGATAAATAATTAAGTAATGGAGAGGGATTCAGCCAATGGGTAGCCTCTGCTGAATAAAAAACTCCCAATTATAGAAAACGTTTCGGCTTTAATTAAATAAAATGAGAGAGTCTTCTGTTTTTTTAAATAAAATAATTTTTAATTATTTCTAGAGACTAGTTTCGAAGGCATTGCCTTCATCATCAGTCTATCACAAATATTTCAAATTAGATACACATTAAGATTTATACATTGAAAATTTTTGAAAAATATATAATGTCTTTTTCTTCGTGTTTCCTCTTGGGAGATTAGAATATAAATAAATATACATAATATATAAAATAAATTTACATTCTAATCTCCCAAGAGGAAACATGAAGAAAAAGACATTATATATTTTTAGTTAAATTAGGGGTAGTTACCTCTTTAGGGGATGAAGGGATGAATAGAAAAATAAATTCTCTCGATATTTGTGCTAAGAGCTTTGAAATTGTCCCAGAATATGAGAGATATCAGCCACATAAGCGGAATGCTAAATTAGGGGTAGTCACCCCTTTAGGGGATGGAGAGATGATAAGAAAAATAAAATTAATTGATATTTGTGCTAAGCGAGTTGAAATAGTCTCAGAATATGCGAGATATCATCCACTTAATGAAGAAAGTTAAATTAGGGGTTGACAACCTTTGAGGGGGTGAAGGGATGTTCAAAAAAATAAATTCAATAGATATTTGTGCTTAGTGCAGTGAAATAGTCCCAGAATATGAGAGAAATCATCCACTTGAGCGGAAAGTTATATTAGGGTAGTCACCAATTTAGAGGGTGAAGGGATGAACAGAAAAATAAATTCTCTCGATATTTGTGCTAAGAGCATTGAAATTGTCCCAGGAACTGCTAGATATCATCCACATAAGCGGAAAGTCAATTTAGGGGTAGTCACCCCTTGAGGGGATGAAGAAATATTCATAAAAACAAATTCAATCGATATTAATTATAATATATCTACTCTTATTAAACGAGCAAAAATTGTTTGTTTGTTTATATATAGTATATAAACTCTATTAACAAGTTTTGAGGATGAGAAAACAATCTGGCTAGGTCTGGACCTGGACAAATTTCATCTTAATTGATCTTTTCTTAATTAAAGTAATTATTGATAGATGAAAATCTCAATACAAAAAGTTTGTTTACATTTTTTTCAATTATCTTTTATTTATTAATTGGTTTTTTAATTTTAAAACCCACGAATACTTTATACCAAATATTGTTATATATTAGAATTTGTCAATTTAATTGATTATAAATTCAAGTATTAAATTCCACAAAGAGTTAATAAGAAATATGATTATATATTAGAATTTGCCAATTTAATTGATTATTATAAAACCTGATAAATTGTTATTTAATTAAAAAAAATAATTATACGGAATAATTATACATAATCTGTGGGCCACTAGAAAATTAGAAATTCAAAAACTGGGGGTGGAGTGGTGGCCCAGGGGTGCGGTACGGGGGTGGTTGTCCAGGGGGCGTGGCGGGGGTGCGGTATGGGGCGGGGGTCCAGGGGCGTAGCGTATAGAGATGGGGTCCAGGGGTGGGGTGACGGGGTGGTTTTTATCAGAATTTTAAATTACAAATAATATTAATATATAACTTTTAACTGAAGCAAAAAGTTGGCTCCAGGTACTAATCAATTAAATAAACAAGCAGTTAGGAGTTAGTATAAGAGAAAGAATGTGTTAGGAAACTAGAAAGTATCTATATGACGTCATATGCCGCATGTCTTACCTTTGGCTGGGTGACCATAAGTCCTTGCTCTGGCCGCTCTGGCTGCCTGCCTTCAACTGAACTTTGAAGGAAAGCCAAGAGGCCAGCCAGCCAGCCAGCCTTTTATCAATTTCCTTGAATTTTGATAAATAATTTATCAATGGAAATTTATATTTATTGTTTATTAATGAAATCAAATATAATCTACACTCGGGAGATGGACCAAAATAGTAGGGAGGGAATCGGAATCTTTTTTTGGAAGAGGGGGGGGGGGGATAAGGGTGCTCGATTGTTTTTTTTTTTTTTTAATTTTGAAAATATTACTTATTACAATATCGTTGATAACTCCAAAACGGAAAATCGTAGAAAGTTTATTCTGGTGTCAAAATGTTTGTATTTCTAAAATCAACTGATAAGATTTTGAGGTTTCTAGTTTAAAGACGTTTGGTTCAAAAATGCAAAAAAAGAAACTATTTTCCACTTCCCTATTGGAAAATGAATTTTTATTATATTATTTTTTATAAGCAAATACGACTCTATTTTTAAATTTTCCAACTAATAGATAATTTTTTTTTTTCAAAGACTTAAGGTAGTTGTTCCGCCATATGGGTTTTCTTAGGATTTTTTAAAATTTATGCAGATTATTATTTAAATACTTGTGCATCGATTGGTGGCAAAACGAAATTTATGAACAATACAGTTCCGGAGATATTAAATTTCAAAAATCAATTTTTTCAGGCTCTTGCACTATACGGGATATCGGAAAATTTACATACATATTTAATTATAATTAAGAAACCCTTCTTACCATTTTTATAAAAAACTAAACCAACATTAAACAATAACCAATACATATTTTAAGACAATTTTGATTGATAGTTACAACACAGTTTCTGAGATAATAATGAATAAATAATGAAAAATGTTTAAAAATAATTTAGACCAAAAACAATTTGGTAACAGCGCATTTATTTAACTAGCGAAAGATAGATCGCTAGATTTTTTCAAAATTATAATTTTCATAAGGTGTAACATAGGGGTTGATTACATTTGTTAAAAAATAACAAAATGATTTTTATAGAAATTTAAAATGTATTTTATCTGTCATTTTAATATAAAAATATTCAATCTCTTACAATGGTGCCAAATTTGTCAAACGAGCACGGGATTTGCTAGAATTGGTACATAAACAGCAAAAATTTTTGGTCTTATGAACTATGAATCCTTATTGTCTGTTCTATATACTCTAGTATTAACTTTTTGCTAGTATTGTGGCGAAACAACTACCTTAGGGATTTGATGAAAATTAAAAAATAAATAAAACAAATGATAATAATATTAATTAGATTAATATTAGAGGGGTCGCAGTCAGTTAAATAACCCAAAATCGAACGGATTCATTCCGCCAGAGGGATTTTTATTTTTAGATAAAAATGGCTATATACAAGATGGAAATGGGATCCCCATTATCTACCATATATTCAGAGCAAAGGCAAATAAATGTATAGAGTATGACCCGCACCTTGATGGAGGGGATCCTTATAGAATTTATCGATTCAACAGGTCGGTCTCTGAAAAGGACAAAAGCGAAAGGAAAAACCTTCGTAAATACTGGTGGCTTGAAGAAAGACAATAAAACATGAGAAGAAAAAAGTGAACACGTGACGGTGTTATTATTAAAAAAATAATAATAAATAAATAAAAATAAAAAATAACTATAAAATCCATGTATTTTTTCATTTTTATTATTTTTATAAGTAAAAAATAAACTTAAATTTAAGAAATTATAGAATAACAAAATAAATTGTAAAAAATAAACTCCCAACCTTTAAATTCTTTCTACTTATACTTGAATAACTTGATAAATTATATTAACTAAATTGTAAATTATAAATTAAATAAAAATTGTAACAAATAATTCTATATATTAACCTATTTGGAACAACAATAAACTGTATAGCCGGGTTTTTTCTCAAAGCCTTTTCCCGTGCAAAAAAAAAATTAATTATACAAATGTAAGTAAAAATTACAAAAAAAAAAAATAACTTATTGTAAAATTAAAATTAAAAAAAAACTATATTATGTAAAAAAATCTACTGGGATCCATTTAAAAATGGCCCTTTTCTTTTAAAAAAAAAAACATTATTTGATAGTGGTAATTTATTTAATGTGTGAGGGGTCGGGTAGGCTAGGGGTTAGCTTGTCAGCATTCTAACCAAGTGGACCCGCGGGGGGGGGGGGGCGGATAGAGACAAATTTTATAAAAAATAATTAGTATCGTAAATTGGCAAACCCCTGTTCACGGTTTAGCTTTATGTTTTGGGGCAGCCTGTATATATAAATATAGAATAAAATTTTATATACATAAATATTTTATTAGAACTGTAAATAAATGTTTGGCCTTCATTTTCACTATACAATATATTAATAATAATTATTTTGATTATTTATGTCCATCGATTGAATTAATAAGTTGTAGGGAAATAAGAACAATAGCGCAAATATTTTTATTTGATGCCAACGTTTCGTCAACTTTGTTAACATCCTCAGGACTCAAACAAATTAAATTCTTTGCATTTTTTGTCATTTTATAAATATTCATTCTTAGCAAACACATATAGGCACAGATTGAAAATATAACGAATCGTTATAAATAAATAAAATTTATAATTCCAGCAGAAGACACACTCTTTTATTGTCTCCTTCAATATATAAAAATTCTGCTAATCTCGCCATAAAAACTTTCAATTTAAATTAATTATCTGTGATTTTAATAAAATTTCAACTCTTAATTATTTCTCTTTTGAATTCAGAAATTCTTCTACTGGGGGCAGCCTAACATGAAAACGTTTATACACCGGATAAAAGGATCAAATTTTTACCAGGTACTAGTTAGGTACTTAGCTTGAAATTTTTGATAAGAACCACAGTCCCTCTGTAGGCCATCTTTGATTTTATAGCGGCCATTTTGAAATATAGGTATTAGGGTGATCTCAAAAAATCGAATTTTCAAATTTTTCAGGCTCGGGCGTCTTAATAGTTGCCAAAATTAAATTGGCAAAGTTTCAGCGTAATTGAATAAAGGCAACCCGTGCCTCAACGAGGTTGAAGTTTTGAAAAAAATTCGAATTTTCCTTCATAAAATAAAAACCACTCATACTTTAAAATTTTTTAAGGATTTAGGTGTCGGTTCTAGGTGAAACATTATAAGTAACTTATGAGGAGAATTTTCTAGATTAGGTTTCACAAAAAAGGAATTTTTGGTCACTTGTTTCACATTAAAATTAAAAAATTATTAAAAGATGTAAAATTTTTTTCAATATATATATTTCGGGCTATCAACCCATTTTCAGGAAGTACAGAAAATAACATAACAAAATTAATCTCTACTAATTATTAAGCGACTCTACTATCATATCCTGTCTGGAAAATTCTGAATATCTATAAATCTACGAGTTTTAACAAAAAAGTGGTCCAAGTATGGTAAAAGTTCAAGTAAACAAAATTGCCTAGAGAATGAGACAGAAATCATGTTTAAAGTATGTAACTTATGAGGAGAATTTTCTAGGTTAAGTTTCACAAAAAAGGAAATATTAAAACAAATGTATGTTTATTTGAGTTTGATTCACTCGATATATATTTCGGGTTATTAGCCCATCTTCAGGAGTTCAAATAAAAACTGAATACAAATTTGTAAAAACATTAAACAAGTAAAATTTTGAGAGAGAAGAGTACGTTCAGAAAGTTTCATCAACAACCAGAAGTAAAAAGTACGTTCAGAAAATACTTTCAATCTTTTTCTTTTTTTCTTTAATATAGACAAAATGTTATTATTTAAATTAAAATTAAAAACACAAAATAAAAACATTTGTTTTTATTTTAATTTTGTTTTTGACGTGACGTCTTATAATTCGATGGAGCCGGCTGCACGCTCGAAAAAACATGACTCATGCGGCGTTACCTCGCTCTAAGGCGTTCCATTTAAGGCTTGAAGTGCAAGCGAGAGCGCGGAACGAGCGACAAAGATTGAGGCGGGTTTTTTAAAAGCTACAGTTACAAAAATTTTAATGATGTTTCCAAATTTTAAATTTTAAATTTAAGATTTATGAACAATAATTTAATCACAGTTTATTCTTATAATAAATTATTCAAAATTATTACTTTTTTACAACAAATTACAATTAAATTTGCAAAAATAATTAAGTAACTAATTGAACAACAACTTTTATTCAGTTTACTTGCTGAAAGAAATAATGTCAATACAAAATTTATTATTATAAAATAATAAAATCAAAAATTAAATTTTAACAGTCGAGTAGAAATTTAAACAATAAATTTTATTCAAGTATTTTGTAAATTTAAAATGATTTTCTGAACGAAGAATTTTATGAAAAAAATCGGTTGTCTGTAAAGTCGGTTTACTGACGATAGTTGAACGTGACAACGTCATAAGTAAATACCATTCCATCAGTATTTTCTTATGACGTTGTCACGTTCAACTATCGTCAGTAAACTGACTTTACAGACAACCGATTTTTTTATTTTTGTTTTTACTTTTAATTTAAATATATAACATTTTGTCTATATTAAAGAAAAAAAGAAAAAGATTGAAAGTATTTTCTGAACGTACTTTAACTTCTGGTTGTTGATGAAACTTTCTGAACGTACTCTTCTCTCTCAAAATTTTACTTGTTAAATGTTTTTACAAATTTGTATTCAGTTTTTATTTGAACTCCTGAAGATGGGCTAATAACCGAAATATATATCGAGTGAATCAAACTCAAATAAACATACATTTGTTTTAATATTTCATTTTTGTGAAACCTAACCTAGAAAATTCTCCTCATAAGTTACATACTTTAAACATGATTTCTGTCTCATTCTCTAGGCAATTTTGTTTACTTGAGCTTTTACCATACTTGGACCACTTTTTTGTTAAAACTCGTAGATTTATAAATATTCAGAATTTTACAGACAGGATATGATAGTAGAGTTGTTAATCATTAGTAGAGATTAATTTTGTTATGTTATTTTCTGCTACTTCTTGAAGATGGGTTGATAGGCCGAAATATATATATTGAAAAATTTTTTACATCTCTTAATAATTTTTAATTTTAATGTTAAACAAGTGACCAAAGAATCCTTAACTCATAGTAAATGAATATTAAATATAATATTTATTTTCTCTTATCTTTAGAGTCGCTTAACATGATACGGATAATGTCCTGTCTGGAAAATTCTGAATATTTATAAATCTAAGAGTTTTAACAAAAATGTGGTCCAAATAAAAGTTCAAGTAAACTAAATTGCCTAGAGAATGAGACAGAAATCAAGTTTCTAGTATGAGTGGGTTTTAATTTATGAAGGAAAATCCAATTTTTTTTTCAAAACTTCAACCTCGTTGATCCACGGGTTACCTTTATTCAATTACGCTGAAACTTTGCCAATTTAATTTTGGCAACTATTAAGACGCCCGAGCCTGAAAAATTCGAAAATTTGATTTTTTGAGATCACCCTAATACCTATATTTCAAAATGGCCGCTATAAAATCCAAGATAACCGACGGAGGGGCTGTGGTTCTTTTCAAAAATTTCAAGCTAAGTACCTAAATAGTACCTGGTAAAAATTTGGTGCTCTTATCCGATGTGTAAACGTTTTCATATTAAGCGGCCCCAATTTCTGAATTCAAAAAAGAAATAATTAAGATTTGAAATTTTATTAAAATCACCTATAATTAATTATAATTATTTATTGAACACTAATAAATAATTTAATAAAACTATTTAGTCGTGTTCAATAAATAATTATAATTAATTATAGGTTATTTTAATAAAATTTCAAATCTTAATAAAATTAATCCACAAAAATAAAAGCTTCAACATTACTGATAAACAAAGAGAAACAAAGAGGTTGTCCTCTGCTTGATGCAAATAAACATATACACATATATATCAAGATGATATATCTGTATATATATTATTTATTTGTTTGAGACTATAGTTTCGAAGACTTGGTCTTCATCATCAGTCTTTCTTCAATTATAAATGTTTTTCATGGAGTCAATATCATATGGATATTGAAAACTTGGTGTTCCTTCGTCACCGCTGGAAGGCTAGGAACTAACAAAGACATTCTCTCCGGGCTCACACTCAAATATAACCATATGTTTCCCTTTCTCCTTTCTCCTTAGAAAGGAGGAATTTTTCCTTTTTTTCCTTTTATCTTTTGTTAGCAAACATCTTAAGTAGATTACTATTGGATAATTCAATTTGATTGTTCAAACAGAGTTTTGAATTTCTATTGAATGATTTCAAAATTTCTAAAGATTCGATTGCGCTAATTAATTTTGGGTTCTTTTCTCCTTTTATTAATCTAATACCTTCTGGGAAGGAGTGATTGTTTGAATTTAAATGTTCTGCAAAAGAATTTTCGTACTTTTTATTTTTATAATCTCTTATGTGTTCATTTAGTCGAATTTTCAGATTTCTCTCAGTCTTCCCTACATAGATTGCTTCGCATTCAAACTATAAACCCCTTCTTTTTCTATATTTGGTAATTTGTCTTTTTTATTTGAACCTAAATCTTTTCCTAGAGTAATTGGAGTTTTGAATACTGTTTTGAACCCTAATTTTTTCATTTTTTGTTTTAATTTTTCCGAAATTTGTCCATAATATGGGAGAACTATTCTAGGATTTTCTTTTTCTTTTTCATTCTTTTGTGAATATACTGATTCCAGGATTAATTTTTCAATTTTTTTATTTAACATTTGGTCTATAAGGCTTGCTTCGTACCCATTATTTACCGCGATTTCTTTAATTGTCTCTAATTGTTGTGATGGAGGACAACCTCTTTGTTTCTCTTTGTGAATCAACAACTCTGCTACTCTCGGCAAAACAAAAACTTTTCAATTACTGATAAAGATTAATTGATTTGTTTGAGATTTTTAACATTCATGAGCGTTCTATAAAAAAATTTTATTGTCGTAAAATTTGAAGAGGCGTCTTAAAACATGAAATAATAACAAATTTTCATGCAGGACCCAAAAAAAAAGAAAAATGAAAAAAATCATTCCATCAACGACTGGACTCGCAGCTTTCATTCTTCTGCGCTCAATTTGTTGCCTAAATACAGGCGCACCAACCTCATAAATCAAGTTCAACTTAAAACTACATTTTGAGGATTTCAATTAGTACAGTTATTTATTTATATTATACTATGCCCCCTGGACCCGCACCCACGCACTCCAACCCCATTCCGCCTCCGCACCCACCGTGGACTCCACTACGCACCCTTTCCACCCATTCCACCCAGTTTTTCCATTTCTAGCTCCTTAGTGGCCCACAGATTATGTATACAAAATTTGGTTGAGTTTGGACCAAAGGCAAGAATTTTCATATTTTGACCCTCCCTCAACCCTTCCCCCCATTTTCCGTGGTTAGCTTTGATATTTCTAGCCTTCTAGTGACCCACAGTTTATGTATACAAAATTTGGTTGAGTTTGGACCAAGGGCAAGAATTTTAATATTTTGACCGTCTCCCCCCCATTTCGGGTGGTTAGCTTTTGTATTTCTAGCCTTCTAGTGGTCCACAGTTTATGTATACAAAATTTGGTTGAGTTTGGACCAAGGGCAAGAATTTTCATATTTTGACCCTCCCTCGACCCTTCCCCCCAATTTCGGTGGTTATCTTTTGTATTTATAGGCCCACAGATTATGTAAACAAAATGTGGTTTGGTCTAAGGGCAAGAAAGATACGAACGAACCCTTTTGTGTTTTAGACCACAAAATCAAAAATCCCTCATTTTTCAGTTCAAAAAAATAAAAAAACCTTCCCGAGATTTCGCATTAATAAACGTAGGTATGTACCAAATTTGAAAGCTTAACTTAACGCGGAATTCGTCGTTAAGCGTCCCTATTATTCCTATATGAAATAAAAATACCGTTCTGAAAATTTTTAATTTTCTTAATACTCTTTTAAAAGTTTATTAAAAAGAGAAAAAAATGTTATTTGTCTTGTTATTTTTTCTTAGATGTAAGTAATTTTAAATATTTATTTATTTTTTGAGAAAGAGAGAAAAAATAATAATGTCGTTTTTTTCGTTTCATTTTCTTTTGTCTCTCATTAAGTAGATTCGATGAAAAAATAAAATAAATATAATTGAAAGTAATGAAATTTTTATACTTAAAACAAGAAAAGAAGCTTTATTTCTAATGATTCTCTCAAACGTTACTAAACAAAATAAATAAATAAACTTATCAAATAAAGAATTTTAATTTAATAAAAAAAAAAAAAAAAGTAAAATATATAATAAATAGAGGACAAAGTAAAAAACGGTACGCTCGCTAGTTAAAGTCGCAGGAAGTATTTTAAATTTTTGTCAGAACATTAGTTATTAGTCCAGGCAAATTACGATTTTAACAGGTAATAATTTCCGGTAAAGATTTTATTGCTGGAATACCTTTATTGGTACTCCAATATTACTACCCTAAGTTTTTCTCCAAATCTGTGTAGTGGAAATTTTTCTACGCGCCTCAAAATGAGAAACTTTCGGAGTTTTTTCAGTTTTTCTTGAATAACTCAAAAACGGCTTATCAAATCAAAAAGATATCCATTAGATAAATTAAAGCTCTTTAAATTACGCATCAAATGACAAATATTTTATCTAATTAGGTTAAGTAGAACCGGTACTAGCGTCTGTCAAAAAACAGCCCCCGGGATCACTTGTGAACATCCCCAAAACTCGTACTTTTTTTGATTTTTCCCCATTTTGACGATAAAGGAGCACGTTTTTGACAAAGAACAATCTATACATTTTTAAACTTAATTAAATTTGTTAAAATTTAAATGAATTAAAGTTTTGAAAAAATGCAATTTTTTGTAAAAAAAATCACAGCATTTCCTTCATAAGATGAAAACCACTCATCCTTGAAACTTGATTACTATCTCAATATTTAGAAAATTTTATTTACTTGAACGTTTACTTGGATCACTTTTTTGATCAAGCTCTTATATTTATAGATATTCTACAAGTTTCAAGGATGAGTGGTTTTCATCTTATGAAGGAAAAGCTGTGATTTTTTGCAAAAAATTGCATTTTTTCAAAACTTCAACCTCATGTTGAAATTATCCATTTAAGATGAAAATTTATTTAAATTGTATCAAATTTAATCTAGCTTAAAAATGTATAGAGTGGTCATTGTCAAAAAAATGTGCTCCTTCATGGTCAAAATTGGGAAAAATCGAAAAAAGTACGAGTTTTAGGGATATTCAAAATTGATCCCGGGTGCTGTATTTGACAGACGCTAGTACCGGTTCTACTAAACCTAATTAGATAAAATATTTGTCATTTTACGCGTAATTTAAAGAGCTTTAATTTATCTAATAGATATATTTTTGATTTGATAAATCGTTTTATAGTTATTTGTTTTTGAAATTTTCTCATTTTGAGGCGTGTAGAAAAATTTCCACAACACAGATTTGGGGGAAACTTAGGGTAGTAATATTGGAGTACCAATAAAGGTATTCCAGCGATAAAATCTGTACCGGCAATTATTTACTGTTAAAATCGTAATTTGCCTGGACTAATTAGATTTCCTTTCACAAGTACGAATATACGAATATATTTATAAGTTTTAGTATTTTGTAGTTTTTAAGGAATTTGGTGTTGATACTTGGTGAAACATTTTTTAAAATTATTGGATAAAAATACTTGGTAGGTTTCACATTAAGATATAAAAAAATAAAACGAATTTATTTTTGGAGAATCTTTAATCTCGATATATATATTTCGGGTGACTAACCCATCTTCAGGAGAAACAGTAAGTAACTGACCTGGATAAGTTGAAATCGAATACAAGTCAATGGTAAAATTTATTTTTTAAGATTACAAAAGGGTAAATATTTAAAATTAGTGGAGGAGAAAAGGTAGAAGTCTATTTTGTTTAATTTTGAATGGTCTTCTGAGAAATGAGAATTTACACACAAACAAATTTGCAAATATTTAAAGAATGTAATCAATGATTGTACTTTTCTTGACTTCTAATTGATTATTTAGTATATTCGTTTTATTTGAGAGATCTAATTTTATTTCCGTTGACTCTAAAAAATCTAAACGTAAGCCCTTTCTTTCGAAATGTAACGGAACTAGGTGGCTAATAGAAGAGGTGTGTTTATTCAAGAGGAAGAAAGGGCTTACGTTTAGATTTTTTAGAGTCAACGGAAATAAAATTAGCTCTCTCAAATAAAACGAATATACTAAATAATCAATTAGAAGTCAAGAAAAGTACAATCATTGATTACATTCTTTAAATATTTGCAAATTTGTTTTGTGTGTAAATTCTCATTTCTCAGAAGACCATTCAAAATTAAACAAAATAGACTTCTCCCTCCACTAATTTTAAATATTTACCCTTTTGTTATCTTAAAAATAAATTTTACCATTGAGTTGTATTCAAATTCGAAATCCTCATTTCTCAAAAGGCCATTCAAAATTAAACAAAAGTAGACTCCCTACCTTTTCTCCCTCCACTAATTTTAAATATTTACCCTTTTGTTATCTTAAAAAATAAATTTTACCATTGACTTGTATTCAATTTCGACTTATCCAGGTCAGTTACTTTCTGTTTCTCCTGAAGATGGGTTAGTCACCCGAAATATATATATATCGAGATTAAAGATTCTCCAAAAATAAATTCGTTTTATTTTTTATATCTTAATGTGAAGCCTAAACCTACCAAGTATTTTTTATCCAATAATTTTAGTATTTTGACTTATTATTGAACATTCGTGTCTCCGCCGTTGAAGGAATTAAAATTTATATATAAATATACATTTCAAATTATTTTATAATCCTGGTATGAACATATCCTCTCTAAATTTCCATTTTTTATTACCATCGTTCCCCGCAAAGTAAACTAAGTGAACCTTTCGCGTGTGAATTAACGTGAATGAACAGTTCCAAACTCAAAAGTAATGTAGAAAAATTTGGATCGCGGCAGCGACGAGAGTAGCTCATGGAATTTCTTTCTACAGAGTTCGTACCAGTCTAGAGTAATTTTCAGAAACAATCCCCATCTGAGTAAGTGAAAATAAATTTCGTATTCCCTATATCTTTCCTCAACCCCGCCGCAACAATTCGGTTGGTTAAATTTATTGTAATAGTAGTCTATTCAAATCAATTAAGAGTGTTCATATATTTGAATAGGTAGGTACAAAGGAAATGACCAGCAGCAGGCCCAGTCGATTGCTTCCTAGTACTCGAGGTTGTGACGTCACTTGACTATATGGTACTATACATTTCGAGGAGGAATTCACCGATCGTTATCAAGTGAAGTGACAACTCAAAGTATTCTAGAACGTAATAGAGTCAGATGGTCATTTAATAATCAAAGTGAAATTATTGCTCCAAGGTTTGGAAATACTTCACTCAACTGGTTTATTTTATTATAGATAAACTAGCTGCAAGGCCCGCCTTCGGCGGCCCTCTTGCTAGCAAGGGTGATCGCCTCCTGGAGCTCCCAGCCCACGAACCCCAATTTTCATTTTTTGATTCCTCCCTTCCATTTTGGGTGGTTAGTTTTTGGATTAGCCTTCTAGTGCCACAGTTTATGTATACAAATTTGTTGAGTTTGGACCAAGGGCAAGAATTTTAATATTTTGACCTATTTTGGGTGGTTAGTTTTTGTATTTCTAGCCTTCTAGTGACCCACAGATTATGTATACAAAATTTGGTTGAGTTTGGTTAAAGAGCAAAAATTTTCATATTTTGACCCCCCCTTTGGGGAAATTTTTTAAACAAAAGTTGTCAGAAATCACATCCCCTACAACGTTTGCTCATAATAAAATTTGCTGTAGGGTTAATAGTTTAGGAGTTATTTGATAATTTTGATTCGTGCCTCCCACCCCCAAACCCCCTTCTGGGATCAAAATATCAAAACGTTATATAGCTAAAAACGTAAGTTCGAAGATATCTGATGCAAATATGAAATTTCATAATAATCCCTTCAGCCGTCTTTACGTGAATCGTGAGCAACTTTTCGCGGAAACCACGGAAACATACAGACAGACAGACACAGACAGACGTGAATTTTGTTGATGGTGTTTTCGTTCATAACTTAGCTTGAAACGTGTGCAACCAAAATTTGGCGTGATTTGGACCAATGTACAGACAAAACGTTAATTTTATATTATATAGATACTCTCATTGTATGTTCTCTGAGAAGATAATACACACGTAACTTCCATAAATACTCAGTACGTCTGGTCCTAATATTGAATTCACTCAATATTTTTGTTCATTGTGCATAAAAATATCTAAAACTTGGAGAAAAATTAAATTATTCTCAAGCATTATTTTTTTTTCTGCCTGTCTGTATGTCTGGATTCCGATACCGGAGATATGTAAAAAATGTAGAAAGTTATTTCTTGTACCAAAATGTTTGTATTTATTAAATGTCACTGGTTGGCGTAGATGTATAACTGGGTTGCGGATCTCGCATGCCAAAACAATTAATTTTACGAAAAAAAGGTTATTACATAAATTGTAATAAATTTTCTCTAGTTTCATTTTGTATATAAATATTTTTGAAAATAATCGGAAAGGAGGTATTGAGAAAAACTGCTTTTAAGCGCTATTTTTTCTAAAATGCCGGCGCGAACGGCAAATATACGAGGTGGCAAAGTTGAAATTCAGAAAGAGTACATCAAAATCTATAAAATTACCCATTTTCAAAACTCTAGGTAAACTTTCCAGGTAAGCTCTTTTTTAGAACCAAATGATTGGACTATCTTATCTTATCTTATCTTATTATTATATTAAACGATCAAAGTTTGTATATATATATATCGGTCCGGTCGGGTTCTCGAAAACGGCTCTAACGATTTGGATGAAATTCACTGGTTAGGAGGGTTTTGTGTTGGACATTCGATCTGTCAATGTCTCATCTTCGGCTAAGTTGTTTTTGATGGGTTTTTTGTTAATTGAAATAATTATTCACAGGTGGTTATCTCGATAAAAATGATTATTTACATTTTTATTCAAATTCCATTTATTAAATAATTGGTTTTTTAATTTTATATCCCACAATAAGATCATTATAATTATTATTATATATTAAAAGTTGGGAAATTTAATTAATTAAAAATCGAGTTTTAAATCCCACAAATATTAATTTGACAATTTAATTGATCAACACAAAAATTGTTATTTAATTAAAAGAAATAATTATACCGTATTTATCTATATACCTATATATATATATATAAACTGTGGGCCATTGAAGGCTAGAAATGTAAAAACTGGGTGCGTGGGCGGGAGTGGGGGGTAGATGTGGGGGTGCAGGAGGTGGTTTGGAGTGGTCGGGTGTCCGGGGGGAGGTACGGGGTTTCGGGATGGGGGTGTAGGTGGGAGGGTGCAGGAGGTGGGGTGAAGTGGTGGGGTCCGGGGGCGAGGGGGGTTTCGGGGATTAATATATAGCTATTAACTGAACCAAAAAGTTACCGAGCATCGCTCGGTGGCCAGGTACTAATATATAATTAAATTAGATTGAATATACTCGCAAAGGATCTCCTTTTAGTAAAGCATTGTTGGGTTCAATATTATTTTGGGTATATGAATTATTTCAAATAATTCAAAAGATATAATCTGAATTAAATGACTGCAAATTTTTCACCTTCAATATTTCCATACTGTTTATTTATTTATTTATTTTATTAATCTAATTGAAAGAATGTTAAAAACTCGCCAGTAATGTTTGTACTTTAAAAATTTAATCAACTCTAGGTTATTATTATACTTACCTACCATATAAAGATAAGTCCCTTCTTTCGTTATTTTCTCTCTACTATTTACATTCCATTATTTATTAAATAAATAAATAAATAGAATGAAGTAAGAAAATTTAATCTGGAGATAAAATCTTAATAGGGAACGGGCTCTTAACGTCCGACGTGGGTGGGTGGCTTTATATTTTATAGAATGTTGATTTTTGCCCCCGGAATCGAGTCAATATCTAGCAATGGTGATGACTTTATATAATGTCGTTACAAGAAATGGATTCATAATAGAGAATCGATATATTCAAATGATTTCACTTTGATATTTTAGAAATAAACATTTTGGAATACATAACTATCTATAGACGTAAAGGTCATTAAACCCACTAATTATATAAACAAAATTTGATTGAGTTTGACACAAGTGCCTATATTTTCATTTTTTACCCCCCCCCCCCACCCCATATTTTTGGCGGTTAGTTTTTGCATTTTTAGAGTCCTGGGTCCCACTGGTTATGTATACAAAACTTGGTTGAGTTTGGTACAAGGTCCTAGATTTTCATCTTTTGACCACCACCCCCCCATATTTATGTCGGTTAGTTTTTGCATTTTTAGAGTTCTGGGGTCCCACTGATTATATATACAAAATTTGGTTGAGTTTGGTACACGGGCCTAGGTTTTTAATTAATAACCCCCCTCCACCCCCATTAATTTTGGGTCGATATGTACCAAAATCTAATCAGCTCTTAATCTCAATGGACCAAAACTACGTGTGGAATTTGGTTCGATATTTACACTAGTTTTTGAGCTAGCTCGTCCACAACAATTTGGTAACGCACAGACTAACAGGCAGACATTTTGACAAAACAATTATTATCTCGAAAAATATAATTTTTTCGATGTTCACTTATTCGGGCTTTTTTGTAGAGCGAAATGCCCTGGTTTCGTCCAATTTTTTTAATCAAAATAGTTTCAGCCGTTTTTTAGATATTTCGAAAAAAAGAAGTAAGAAATAAATAATAATAATAATAACTAAGAAGCATTTTATTATATCCAATTGTCCATTAATATATGAAGGGCACCAAATCGGACGGTTTGAAAAATTTTAATTTTTGATTTCCTTAACTTTTTGACATTTTTTAGAATCCATCAAAAAAGTCTTCCTGGTAAATTTTGAAATTTTGATCACTGGTTTAAAAGATATCGGATTTGAACTTGATTTGTGAGGTTGGTGCGCCTGTATTTAGGCAACTGATTGAGCGCCGAAGAATGAAAGCTGCGTAAGAGCTAGGCGAGTACAGTCGATCAAATGTATTTTTTTTTTTATTTTTCTTTTTTGACTCGTGCATAAAAATTTGTTAGTATTTTATGTTTTTAGAAGCCTCTTCAAATTTTAGGCCAATAAATTTTTTTAGAGATCGCTCATGTTAAAAATCTCAAAAAATCATTTCTTTCTTTATCTCTAATAAAGCTCAGTTGAAGGATTTATTTTTGTGATTAATTATTTCTATTTTGAAAATTTTTATTTTCTATTAAGAAGTTTTTCTAGTGGGTCCGCTTAACATAAACGTTTACACACCGGATAAGAGCACCAAATTTTTACCAGGTACTAGTTAGGTACTTAACTTGAAATTTTTGATAGAAACCAGAACTTCTCCGTCGGTTATCTTGGATTTTATAGCGGCCATGTTGAAATATAGGTATAAGTATGGTCACAAGAAATCGAATTTTCGAATTTTTCAGGTGCAGACTTCTTAATAGTTGCCAAAATGAGATTGACAAAGTTTCAGCATAATTGGATAGATGTAACCCATGCCTGTAGGCGACTGTGGGTCAGTGGGTAGAGTGCTGGCTCGCTGGTTCGAGACCGAGTCTCGGCAGATAGATATTTTGCAGTCGCCTCCTCTTGGAAAGTAATGGCAACCTACCAAGAGTATAATTGCCTAGTAACCTCTCCAAATTAGCCGTTCGGAACCGGCGTTAAAAAGTAGGTCCCGTATATCTGTGTAAAACAACTAAACACACTCAGCACAGGTATATATGGAGAGGAGCCGACACCCGTTTCGGGTATGGCACTCGAAGAAGAACCCGTGCCTCAACGAGGTTGAAGTTTTGAAAAAATATCGGTTTTTTCTTCATAAAATGAAAACCACTCATCCTAGAAACTTTATTTATGTCACATTCTCTAAGCAATTTTGTTGACTTGACCACTTTTTGGTTAATCTCTTAGATTTGTAGAGTTTCCATTTAAATGACAGAATAATGGAAGGGGGGGTAAATTAGGAGTGTCGTAAAATAAATATTTTAATCATACATATATCGTATTCGGTAAGTCCCAGAGTCTTGAAATTTGAAACTTAAACTATTTAGGGCCAGTTTTATAAAACTAAGATGATCCTATGCTAGGGAAGACCCTGGGGTTAGCTCTCGAAATATGTTTCATAAAAAAAACATAGGGTTATCGCAGACTTAACCCCCCTATATTTAACTCTCCGAACTTGAGGGGTTAACCTTTATCCTGGGGATAACCCTGTGTTTATTTACATTAGAAAAACATTTTATAGGTTAGAGTTTCAAATCAAAAGAATTCAAAACAAATCGTTATAATATTTATTTTTATAATAATAATATTATTATTATTTTTATATAATATTAAATACAGCCAAATATACCTATATACATGTATATAGAATTTTAATTTATGTTAACACGGAATTAGAATAAAACAAAAGAATTTATTATATAGGTATATTTTTTAAAAGTAAATATCTAATAAATTAAATTTAAAAAATTTAACTAAAACGAAGAGAGCAGATATTTCTAATAAAATAGTTAAATTTTTATATTTATTTCGTAGAATAAAATTAGATCGGAAACGATTGGAATCCCCAATTAAATTCTGATGCCAAATCATCCCATATTTTTTTCTTTAAATTAGCATCAGAATCTGATCTTTTAGATTCCAACACATCTTTATGTTTATTTACGAGGAAAACTAAACGTTTCTCCTCGTCTATGGTGAAATTTGGAGTTCTTTTATTTTTAATTGAAGATTGATCCATATTCTATCTAAAATTTAATATTCAATTATTCAATACATTTCAAATTTTTAAAATTATATGATTTGTCTCAGTTTTGTTGTATCTATATACTTACTTTTTTACCACTTTATTTTTATATGTTTAAATAGAAAAAAAAATTGATTGTTTTTAAATAATAATAGGTTACAAGACGAATGTCAAAACAAAAAATTTAAAAATAATTTTTTTTTAAAAAAATAACTAAAAATCAAAACCAGACGGCAATTATAAATATTGGTGATGAACACAGAGAAGCCAAAATAAAAAAAGGTGTAAGACAAGGATGTGTGCTGTCACCCATGATTTTCAACTTATACATAGAAGAAGCGATTAAAGAATTCAAAGACAAAATTGATACAGGTATAGAAATCCAAGGTCAAAAGATCGCTATGTTAAGATTTGCCGATGACATTGCCCTTCTAGGAAGCAATAAAAAAGAATTAGAGGACGCCCTGAATGGAATTAACCAAATCCTAATAGAAGAAATCAAAATGAAAATAAACAAGAATAAAACCAAGGTCCTAGTATGTACAAAAAAAGAACAAACGAGACAGGAATGCATCAAAATTAATCAAGACAACCTAGAAGGAGTTAAGGAATTCCGCTACCTAGGAAGTAAAATAACATGGGATGGGAGGAGCAAAAACGAAATTAAATCAAGAATTGTCCAAGCAAAAATGGGGTTTAATTCAAAACAAAAACTACTATGCTCCTCCTCAATCAGCTTAGAAAACAGGAAGTTGCTATTGAAGACATATGTATGGAGCATAGCCATGTACGGGTGTGAAACCTGGACAATTGGAAAAGCGGAGAGAAAGAGATTGGAGGCTTTCGAAATGTGGTGCTACAGAAGAATGATGAATATCAAATGGATGGATAAAATTACAAATGAAGAAGTTCTTGGAAGAATCGGAGAAAGAAGAACCTTGTGGAAGAGTCTGAAGAAGAGAAGAGGTCAGATGATGGGGCACACACTGAGACATGGGGGACTGCTTAGGGATATCTTGGAGGGGAGGTGGGAAAGAAAAGGGGAAGGGGAAGAACCAGATTAGAATATTTCAACCAAATAATTGGGGATATGGGATGCCAGACATTTAGAGAGGTTAAACAGCTGGCGGGGGACAGAGTCGAGTGGAGACGGATTGTTGCATCAAACCAGTCTTAGGACTGTATACTCAATGATGATGATGATGAACTAAAATCTAGGGAATTTCGCCATTACAAACCTATTTTTCTAACCTTGACTCGGGGTGAGCTAACTCGACACTATTTTGATTTATGAAATTCATATTGTTTGGAACTCCAGGCTCACTCTCAACCTGGAGTTGAGTAAGCCTAGGATTATTTTTTTATGAAACTGGCCCTTAGAGGCAAAAAGTTACCGAGTATTGCTCGGTGCTCCAGGCACTTATTATTATAAATAAAAGGTCGTGGACTGTTTTTCAAATATTTTTCAAAAATCTTTAGAAAAAAAAAATTTATTTCCTAATCCCTTGGGAAGTAAGATGTCCGCAGAAGGCGGGCTTTGCAGCTGGTCAATCAATAATATACAAAGAATTTAATCTTCTCATTGAAGGGCTAAATGATTGTCCTCCTTTATCGAAATTCTATTCTAAATTATTTGACATGGTTTCCTTTAATATCAGCTTTTAGATCTTGCAGCGGTTGCTTTTCCCAGCCAGGGGTGGCCAACGTTTCGTTTGATTAGGCGCAATGTCTGCTGCGGGTGATGTTGGGTACTCAGTTAGTACTCACCCCAGAGAGGCTGGTGCAGGAGACGATGCGGGTCCGTTGTCCCTGGCCACAATGTCTCCCTGGTTTGGTGACTGTAACGTCAAGTTGACAGGAGGACCAGTGACCAGTGGTCCAGACATGGCAAGCGGGCTGAGGACAGGGCTGCACCTCCCGGGTGCTAGGGCAGGGCGAGCCCTTCTCGCTGGCAACCACCTCAATCGCTCGACTTCTCTCGCGATAACCTGCATACAAATGCAACAAAAGACACACATTTATCACACAAGAGACATAAAAAAAATCATACGATTAATATTTAACCAAAAAAAAGTATCAAAATGGGTATAATAATTCAAACAAGCACATAAAAACATAATTAGAATGGCCTATTCGCTTTTTCTTTTTGAAATCATCAACTTTAGTAGTCATTATTTCTTCATTTAATGATCAAATGGAGCCAATGATGATTTCTTTTGAAAGCAAGAAGATGCATCCACTACTGATTTTAAAAGACCCTTGCGTTACCGAAGAGAAAGAGATCAAGCGAAATGATCGAGACGTAGGTTTCTGTCCCCCTGGGTCTTGAAGGATTGAAGATTATGGCCTATAGCAGAGGTGGCCCGTGAGCAGCATGCATTCAGTCAATCTCGTGCGGCTCTTGAACCCTCTTGAATAATACTGATTTTAAAAAGTACAGGGTGGGGCATAAAGATCTACCACATTTTGAAGAGGTATAAAAAAATGAAAAAATTTAAATAGAAAAAAACTGAATACATTTTTGAAAAGAACATAAAATATATTTTTTTTAATGTGTTTTAAACATTATCAGACAAAAAGGGGGAGGGGGTGTCAAAAATGAAAATTCTTGCCCTTTCGACCAAACTCAACCAAATTTTGTATACATATTCTGTGGGCCCCAAAAATGATAGAAATGCAAAAACTAACCACCCAAAATGGGGGGAGGGTCAAAAATGAAAATTCTAGCCCTTTCGACCAAACTATGTATACAAAAATTTGATTAGTTTTTTATATTTCTAGCCTTCTGGGGATCCAGAGAATATGTATACAAAATTTGGTTGAGTTTGGTCAAAATGGCTAGAATTTTTTTGAACCCCCCCCCCCTCTTTTTTTTGTCTGATAATATTTAAAATATATTAAAAATTCTTTTCAAAAATATATTTAGTTTTTTTCTAGTTAAATTTTTTCATTTTTTATATTTCTTCAAAACGTGCTAGATCTTTATGCCCCACCCTATATAATAATTAAATTAAAAAAATAATAATACAAAAATTAAATTAATTTCTAATGTTATAAGTAAGTAGAGCAAAAAATATATATTACTTCATTTATATTTTATAAAATAAAAAAATGTGTCTGTTTTTTTAATAAACCATTAATTAATCTCCAAACAATGTGGCTCTCTTTGAAACAGTTTTATAAATTTGCGGCTCCCAAAGTTAAGGTCCGTGGCCACCCCTGATATATAGTATACGAATTCTCCCAGCTGTTTAAAATTTAAAATGTCTTCTTCAATATTTTGATGACATAGGTATTATAAAAAATAATATTTAATTAAAATGGAGAATAAAGAACATGTTTTATTATGGACAATCAGATCGGCAGGAATGGAAATATGGAAATATCCATTGAAAAAACAAAATGTATTGTGATAGCGAAAGAACACCTTAACTGTGAAATTAAACTTAAAAATACAACAATAGATCAAGTTGAAAAATTTAACTATTTGGGAGCCGTGATTTCGGCGCACAGAGATCTCAGCCAAGAGGTTAAAACCCAAGTAACAAAAGGAGCTAGGATAGCTGGATGTCTATATGGGTTGGTCTGGAAAAACAAATATATGTCAGCAAAAAGCAAAGTACGGATTTATAAGACCTGTGTACGTCCAGTGTTGACATATGCAGCAGAAACCAGAGCATCAACAATTACCACCCAACAACTACTCCGAACAACAGAGATGAGAATAATAAGGGCTATACACGGGAAAACATTAAGGGATAGAATCCGCAGCAATGATCTAAGGGAACTAAGCGGAATCCAGGATATAGTGGAATGGATCGATGTGAGAAAGAGAGGATGGGGGGAACATGTGGAACGAATGACGGATGACCGCCTTGCAAAAATCGTGAAGGAAAATCGCCCACGTGGCACACGGAGCAGAGGGCGGCCGAAAAAAAGATGGAAGGATGTCGCAGCAAGAAACTAACGTCTTTATTCTTTTTTTCTTATTGGAAGAACAGGCGAAAGCCTATAGAGAAGATGAAGAAGAAGAAGATCGGCAGGTCTCTAAGATTTTCTACAGAGAGGGAGGTTCTTAAACACTCAAGCTATCAATCCCCGAACTCAAGCCATTGCCTAATGACGTAATGACTATATAAAGATGGAATTTCAATATTTTTAATCGTCTATTAATTTTTGGAGTGTGTCTGATTTAGTTTTTAAGTTCCTTAATTGCCATTTAATTTTTCAACCATTTAATTTTACCCAAAGACGAAGAAGACATCAACTATATCTATTTGCTTCGAAAACTAGTAGAAGAATATTAAAAATATCGGACAACATAATAAGCAGCTGAAATTCTACTCTAATTTTTAATTTATTTATGTCATCATCATCATCAATCAGCCCTTTTTCTTGTCCACTGCTGAACATAGGCCTCCTCCAAATGTCTCCAGTTTTCTCGATCTTTTGCAACTTTTACCCAGTTTGTCGATATTCTTCTTATATCGTCTGTCCATCGAGTAGGATCCCATTTATTTATGTAAATTATCTATATAATAAAAATGAATTTCTTTTTCTTTGTAAGTGCAGATCTCTCAAATGCCTGGACCGATTTGGCTATTTTTTTTTTAATGTTCGTAATAGTCCAATTCAGGTTAATAGGTAAAAAAAAAATGGAAAAGTTGCCCGGAAAATTGGAAAATTCAGGAAAAACTAAAAAAAAAATTCAGGTTAGCCAACATAGCTTGCCAAACAATAAAAGAACTAAACTAGCAAACTAAACATGTGTTGGCGGCACTGTTTGTCTGATTTTTGAGTGCCATTCTTCTTGTTAATAGTTCTAACCAGATTATCTTTGAAGAAGAATTTAATAATGCAACAAAGATTAAAAAAACTATCTATTTTTTTAAAGTACATTTAAAAACAAAAATTAAAAAATAAACTGCAACAGATCGTTGCTAAACTTTATCCAAATTGATTTGAAATATTAATATGTTTATTTCTTTATTATTAATCAGATATCACTTACAATTTGCAGTTCATGTTGACTTTAATTCAAAAATAATGATCGATTCTCATTTAACAGTAGAGGAATAACCATTCTACATTCGATTTTTGACGTTTCGGTTTTATTGGTAAGCATTGGTGAAGAAAGACATGGAGGAGGAGGAATCGACTTAAAATCAAAAATAGTAATCGATTCTCATTTAACAGTAGAGGAATAACCATGTCTACATTCGATTTTTGGACGTTTCGGTTTTTATTGGTAACCATTGGTGAAGACATGGAGGAGGAGGAATCGACTTAAAATCAAAAATAGTAATCGATTCTCATTTAACAGTAGAGGAATAACCATTCTACATTCGATTTTTGACGTTTCGGTTTTTATTGGTAGCCATTGGTGAAAACATGGAGGAGGAGGAATCGACTTAAAATCAAAAATAGTAATCGATTCTCATCTAATACTTGAGGAATAACCATTCTACATTCGATTTTTGACGTTTCGGTTTTTATTGGTAGCCATTGGTGAAGACATGGAGGAGGAGGAATCGACTTAAAATCAAAAATAACGATCGATTCTTATCTAATACTAGAGGAATAACCTTATTGCATTCCATTTTTGATGTTTTGACTATTAATGGCAACCTCTACTGAAAACGTGGAAGAATCGGCTTAAAATCAATAAGACTAAATTCTTTTATGATAAACAACTCAAGATTGAGAATTTTTTATAAATAGATTGTATACGAGCAGTGCCGCCCGGCACCGCTCGGCCCTCCGGGCAGGTGGCCCTGGCGGGCAGCGTCTCGAGATGTGATTATTAGCTGTCCGTAATTATATGTTTTGAAAAAAATATTTTTTTGAATAATGAACTTTGATCAAAGAAAGATTAAAAAAATATCAGTAAATGCTTTATAAATACTTTATTAGAGCATACAACCATTTCTCTCGAAGTTCCCGATCGGTTGGAAACCTATTTCATTATTATATTAAGGTAAGATAGCAGTACCAGGCGTGCTCCGAGCTGGTGGCCCTGGCGGGCAGCGTCTCGAGATATGGCTATTAGCCGTCTATAATAACTTGAAATGAAAAGTAATTTGTTGAATGATGAGAATCGATAAAAAAAGGCGAAAAAAACATTAAAAAAAACTTTATTAGAGTTATATTAAAACAAATAAACAAACACAAATAACATAAATATACGACCATACACTCAACATCTAACAATTGATAAGGGAATAAAGTTAAAAAAACATATTATTGTAGCCGGGTCAACAGAATATTTCCTCATAAACAACATTTTTTGTATAAACATTTTCGTTGTTCGATAAATGGCCCTGTGCCTCGCCATCTTGAATATAAATTTTCAAATTTTCCTTATACCTCGTCCTTGTGAGTGCAACGTATAACTGGCCATGTGAAAAAACTGGCTCTTTCAAGTAAATTCCCACATTGTTGAAAGACTGTCCTTGTGCTTTATTTATTGTTATGACAAAGGCCGGGATGATGGGGAACTGCCGTCTCTTGAGTGTGAACAGGAGATCCGTGTCAGTTGGTGCAATATTAATTCTAGGTAAAAATACCACATCGCCTTTGCGAGTACCGGTTAGTATTTCTGCTTTAATAAAATTAGTATATAGCTCCTTAACTATCAGTCGTGTGCCATTGCAGAGACCCTTTTTAGCGTTTAAATTTCTAATTAGCATGATCAAGCCACCACTTTTCAAATGAAGAATGTGTGGTGGCATCCCTGAGGGAGTTTGTGCGTTTAAAAACTCAATGGGGTAAGTATTGTGATTTTCAGGATTATCAGTGATAATGGAATCAGCACTCTTATAAATTTTAACATTTGTTGGTAGCAGGTCGATTATTTTGTTATTTAGTGCCAAGGCATCTTTATTCTTACATGTTACAATTATCTTCATTGACAGCCCTTCTACATCATGCTCATTAATAGAGGATCCATAAATTGCACTTATAATATTTTTATCCTCTACGAATGTTAAAGGAATATTTACATTATCATCGGCCAAGTTATAATAAATTAAGAATTATTCTTTTTAGGTTAAAAAATAAAATTAAATGAGAGAGTCTTCTGTTTTTTAATAAAATAATTTTTAATTATTAAAATTATTAAAAATTATTAAAAAACAGAAGACTCTCTCATTTTATTTTATTTTTTAACCTAAAATAAAAACAATTCTGTTACCATCGACAGTGAAATCTTTTATTCAACTAATAAGAATTATTCTCATTATTCCATTAAATCATATCTCATTAAAACTTATATTGTAAATTAAATATATATAATATATATTTATATTTTAAAATTAATTTGACTGCTAAAATTTCAAGAATTTATATTTTTCTTAAATTCAAAAAAAAATTAATTTTCCCGGTATAATATATATTTTAAATATAATATATATTTTAAAATTTCAAATGAGACACGCCGTAAATCTAATATTCTAAGCTATATTAATATTAATATATAGAGATATTATAGATAGAGAATATAGAGATATTTTATTTGAAAAATTTGACAATCTAACTATTAGTTGCTTTTTCTCACCACGTCGTTCTTTGATGCGCCACATGACATGACAATGGCTTTTATATATATAGATACTTTTGTGTCTAGAAAAATGAATAATAATTGTAATTTTCAAGTCTTCTTATCTATAATAATACCTACATATAATATAACTTTTTTTTATTTTCTCCTTAAAGATAACAAGTGGATTTTTAATACATTTTAAATATTTGTTTCATCTTATTTGTTATGAGTGTATATTGCAGTTAAATAGAATCTCAAATTATATCTATTTAAGACTTTATAATAAAACAATTATATTTATTCTCTGTTACTAATAAAACATCAATAAAGCAGCCACGTGGGGGTAGGAGCGAAGCTCCCTGGCTAGTAAAAAGGCCGCCAAAGGCGGGCCTTGAAACTAGTGTAAAATAAAAATAAGATTGCTTATCTGAGTGGACTTCGCTCGGAGATGTTCACTGGTCAAAGACTGAACTCAGAATAATTATATTAAAAAAAAAATGTTCAAAGAAAATAACTATCAAAATAATTTCGGGCAGGTATAGTCGTATATTCAGAAAGAAAAATTACAACTTCAAACATTGTTTTTTAGTTTAAATAATGAAATGAACATTGATTGTTTTTCCCCCTTTATATAACTTAAGAAACCCCTTTGCTTTCGAAGTTCCTAATTCTCCACCCTCGAAAATATTTCTAAAAACATCCCCTGGGACTTAAATAAAATTATGATCGAAATTTCAGAGAGAGAGGAAGAGGAAATTCGCTTCCCAAATGAATTACCTACCTACCTGAGAGCCGTAATACAGTTTTTTCTCCCCTACACAGATATTCCTCACCCTAATATAAAACTCTTTGAATTCAACACCCATGGTGATATAAATTATAAATAAATGCTGTTTTTTTTTTTTTGTAAAATACTTTTGCAGGAATTAAAGAACTTAAAACAGTAAAAAAAAGTAATAAAGTACCTTTAGAAGGGAGTTCTCCTTGCAATGGGCATTCGAAGGGTGTACAAGGACCCCAAGGACCCCATTGGCCAACTTGACAATCCCGAGGGCAAGCCACCTCGCATCTGAAAAAATCAAAGTCATTATACAAATTGATTATTATAATCGTTTTAAGAGGGAAAAAGATCTCCCGATGCAATAAATGTACCATATATTCTATATTGGATATAAGATGAATCCAATAAAACACAAAATACACCTAGGATATAATATATTAACTAATTAATTGATTATAATTAGGTTGCCATGGCAACAACAATGTATTTATTATTATTGATATAAAAAATAAACAAACATGTTCTTCGTTCTAAGTAATACTTATGCGTACTTCATAATTTATAATATATTGAGAAACTACACGGATACGAAAAAGTGTAGGAAATAACTGTAAATAATAATAATCATCATCATCATCATCATTGAGTATACAGTCCTAAGACTGGTTTGATGCAACAATCCGTCTCCACTCGACTCTGTCCCCCGCCAGCTGTTTGACCTCTCTAAATGTCTGGCATCCCATTTCCCCAATTATTTGGTTGAAATATTTTAATCTGGGTCTTCCCCTTCCCCTTCCCCTTTTCTTTCCCACCTCCCCCTCCAAGATATCCCTAAGCAGTCCCCCATGTCTCAGTGTGTGCCCCATCATCTGACCTCTTCTCTTCTTCAGACTCTTCCACAAGGTTCTTCTTTCTCCGATTCTTCCAAGAACTTCTTCATTTGTAATTCTATCCATCCATTATTCAGATATTCCTTATTCTTCTGTAGAACCACATTTCGAAAGCTCTCTTTGTCCAGGTCTCACACCCGTACATGTAAATAATACAATGTAATAATATTTTTACTTTCACACAAGTTTAACTAATCACTTAATTTTACTCTTATCATTTTATAAAATTTATAAAAAGCTATGGATTCGCATTAATGTACATTGTACATATAGAACTCATACTTATACTAAGTAGGGTAATAGAGTAAAGGGTGTGTAGTTTCACAGTGAATGAAATAAAACTCAAAGAGGTTTATACAAACTCAATATATTTCGGATTATTAGTCCATCATCAGGAGTTTACAAGACAATACTAATAATAATTGAACGAGTGGTCGCCATTCTTGACATTCAAATCATGGTTCCCAATATAACAAAATATAACATTCAAATCTTACACAAGAAAAACACCAATGAAAATTTAAAATTTAAAAAATTTAAAAAAATTGTTTTACAAAGATTTTTCTTTTTTAATTATAAAATATATAAATGTAAATATAAGAAATCTAAGTAAATATGAATATTAATATAAATAAAAATTACAAGTATAAATATAAAGTCTTTTTAGAATTGAATTAGAAAGTAAAATTACAAATTTAAGTCATAGACACAAAATTAATTATAAATATCAGTTTACAAATAAGCCTAAATAACATATAGAGATGAAGAATTAAGATAAAATATAATAGGGATAAATTAGATGAGATAAATTACAATATACAACAATTTTTGTGGTTATCTCATATATCAAACTGTCATTTATTTTAAAGACTGAAGGCGCGTGATTTGAATTTAATTTTGATTGTAATTTGGGAAATAGTATATATTTGAGAGAGACTGAGGTTAAGTTTTTTAATTTTTGTTAATTAGTAGATCTATTATTGTGGAATTTCTAATGTCCTGCTGGTTATTGAGAATTTTATCTTTTTCAATTATAGCTTTCTTAATTTCGGCTGATTCTAACAGGTCTAGTTTTCGGCTTTAGAGGCAAAGTGTAGTGGTATAGGATTTTGGGGTGAAGGTAGTGATTGTTTTCAATAAGGTGGTCTGCGAAGGCGGAGGTTGGATCACTCTGTATGGTGTCTGATTGCAACTTTCTTAACGAACTCAAATGTTCTTTATACCGTGTTAAGAAAGTTGCAATCAGACACCATACAGAGTGATCCAACCTCCGCCTTCGCAGATCACCTTATTGAAAAACAATCACTCACCTTCACCCCAAAAATCCTATACCACTACACTTTGCCTCTAAAAGCCGAAAACTAGACCTGTTAGAATCAACCGAAATTAAGAAAGCTATAATTGAAAAAGATAAAATTCTCAATAACCAGCAGGACATTAGAAATTCCACAATAATAGATCTACTAATTAACAAAAATTAAAAAACTTAACCTCAGTCTCTCTCAAATATATACTATTTCCCAAATTACAATCAAAATTAAATTCAAATCACGCGCCTTCAGTCTTTAAAATAAATGACAGTTTGATATATGAGATAACCACAAAAATTGTTGTATATTGTAATTTATCTCATCTAATTTATCCCTATTATATTTTATCTTAATTCTTCATCTCTATATGTTATTTAGGCTTATTTGTAAACTGATATTTATAATTAATTTTGTGTCTATGACTTAAATTTGTAATTTTACTTTCTAATTCAATTCTAAAAAGACTTTATATTTATACTTGTAATTTTTATTTATATTAATATTCATATTTACTTAGATTTCTTATATTTACATTTATATATTTTATAATTAAAAAAGAAAAATCTTTGTAAAACAATTTTTTTAAATTTTTTAAATTTTAAATTTTCATTGGTGTTTTTCTTGTGTAAGATTTGAATGTTATATTTTGTTATATTGGGAACCATGATTTGAATGTCAAGAATGGCGACCACTCGTTCAATTATTATTAGTATTGTCTTGTAAACTCCTGATGATGGACTAATAATCCGAAATATATTGAGTTTGTATAAACCTCTTTGAGTTTTATTTCATTCACTGTGAAACTACACACCCTTTACTCTATTAACTAACATCATGTTTCACCTAAAACCTACACCACTTTCCATAAGTAAAATTATACTAAGTATATATAGTCAATTTTGTTCACTTGAATCTTATAGGACGGCGTCCGAGGGGATAATGGGACCATTTTCTCTACATTGTATTCTGCAAACACAACATCAGAGGTTCGATCACAGATCAAAAAAAATTTGAAAATGGATTTCTTCCAAAGTAATAATAATTTCAGCTCTGCCAACCAAAGAAAGCAACAGGAAACAACTTCACCAAAAACAATTCGCGAGAAAACCCTCGACTTTCGTGGAGGACAAGGACATTGAAGAACAAGCGGTCTTTTTATTTTATGGGCATATTCTAGCCAGATCCATGGCCATCATAGACCATCCAAACCGGCCACAATATGGCTGTAACAATCTTACATTTACATTCAAATTCTGGCCAGATTTTATGGTAATTTTCCAGTCGGCCAAACAGAAAATATGCTCTTTTTTTGGTCGATTTCTGTTCAATTTTTCTACCAGGGATGTTAACCAAATTTTAAGAACAAAATTCAAGGGGGAGAATGGATATATATGGACCGTTTATTTTTAAAATGGTGTCTAAGTGCATTTTTTGTTGTTTCGAGAAAATTAAAGATTCAAAAATAATCAATTGCACGCAATTTCTTTTATTGGTCAATTTTAAATTGAACAAATCATTGGCATTTTTTAAGATATTAAATATTAACTAGCTATAAATAAAAAAGTTTACACTAAATTAATTTCAAATTATGGTATCTATTTTTTTAATGGACTTAACACTACTTTCAAAATAATTGATCTATATATTAACTAATTTATTTATTCTAATTAGATTGCCATGGCAACAACAATGTATTTATTATTATTATTGATATAGAAAATAAATAAACATGTTCGTTGTTCTAACTAATATATTTATCTAATAATTTATTGAATATTAAAAGATACATCAAAGTATCTTTTATACACCAGATATGAAAAAAATAAATAATAATAGTAACATATTTAGTATATTACATTTTCATATTCTTGATTATTGTAAATTTATATCATTGGATGTTCTAAACTCTAAGAAAAGGTAATTATAAATGTTTAATTTTTCTTTTTGAAAGATTATATAAAAGGAAAAAGAAAAGGGATTTTAAAACTGAGGATGGACTGAAGTTAGCCAGAAACATGTTTAATCAAAATATATATATATATATATATATGTTGCAGTAAAAACCCGTTTCACTGAATATCTTTGTGGCAACTAGAGTTGGTTAAGTTTGGTCCAAAGGTCTAGAATCTTCATTTTTGACCCCTGAAAATAAACACCCAAAATGAGTCGGAAGGTCAAAAATGAACATTCTAGACCTTTGGACCAAACTTAACCAAAATCAGTAAATTCAAGTTGCCACAAAGGTATTCAGTGAAACGCGTTTTAACTAGTAAGAACGCGTTCTTACTAAAAAACGGGTTTTTACTGAAACATATATATGGGGCATTCCATGCCAAATCGACCACTTTTGAACACGACCCTTTCAATTTGGATTTTTTTATCTTTTTCTATCGTAACGAAAACATTTTTCAGAATTTTTTCAAATTTTTCTACTCAACCAAAAGGAATTATCAATTTTTTTAAAAAATGGTGTTTTTTCTTTCAAATGCTCACAACTATTTCAAAAATTGACAATCGGGACGTTTTTTTTTCGTTTTTAAATGTGCTTTTCCGAAAAAAATACAACAAAAATATTCAACTTCATATTCAATAAAATTTTCAGTTTTTCTAAAAAAATCATTGATTTTTTGAAGTTTGAAATTTTTGAAATTTTTTTTTTTCAAAAAAAAAAAAAACTTTGATTTATTCTGCGTAGAATGCCACAAAACCCATGCTGGTCAGACTTTTCTTTATATTTTTTTGTTTAATTGAAAAATATTTTTCTTATATTTTCGCAATCCAACATTATTGTTTTTATAATAAAATTTGTCTTAATAAATAATCAGTAGAGATTGTGGTGTTGGTGCAAGGTGAAACATCTTTAATAAAGATAAGAGTAAATAAATATTTTATTTAATATGGATTTACTATGAGTTAAGGACATTAAATGTGAAATAAGTGACCCAGTATCCTTAACTCATAGTAAATCCATATTAAATAAAATATTTATTTACTCTTATCTTTATGTCTTAATAAATATATCCATAATATTTTATGCTTCTTAGCTTGATCAATAATTAGGATTTTACTCACTTTTTGAAGTGTTTTAAATAAATTTAATAGAAATACTTTGTGAATAATAAAAATAAATATTCTAAAAAAATAAATAATCATTCACTGTTTTTCCAGTCGTTATTATTTCAAAATAAATAATGAACTCGAGCACAGAAGTCTAGTAATTATTTCAGATTGCAATAATTATGACGCCGTTGCAGTACATGTTTTCACTAAAATTATTACCGATTTTGTGAAAAATATATCTGAGAGCGCTAGCAAAATTTATTATTTTTCGGACGGAGGTCCTCAACAATTTAAAAACTTCGTCAACTTGTATCATCCCATTTTTTTATTAATCAAGTTAAGATTATAAACAAAGCATAAAATATTATGGATATATTTCTTAAAATATTTATATTTTATTATAAAAACAATAATGTTGAACTGCAAAAAAGTAAGAAAAATATTTTTAAATTGAACAAAAAAAAATAGAAAGAAAAATCCGACCGACATGGGGTTTGCGATATTCTACGTAGAATAAATTAAAGTTATTTTTAACCGAC
>JALMQS010000189.1:1488749-1559258 GCA_024734495.1 Forficula auricularia
GAGGGTTTTGTCCCTCGGGAGTCGAACCCTAAGCACTAGTATGCTTTCCGGGCAACTAGTCCAGACCCTTGAGACACTTACCTCCAAACATGCAATATATAACGAAAGCCACTCATTTTCACTCCATTCAACTCGATTGGAATAGTAAAAATTTAATGCTTAACTGAAATAAAGATTCAGCATCGGACTCAATGCGAAGGCAAATTTATGTAAAGAATTGCGACATTCATTTGAGAAAGAAAGATTGAGTTTTTTTCAAAATCAACTTGGATATGAATCAATTAATTTTATGACATGTTTTGGTCATTTATCAAAGATATTAATAGGATAAGTTTATATTGTATGTGTGAGGTTTTGTCCCCTCGGAGTCGAACCAGGCACTAGTATGCCTGGCAACTAGTCCAGACCCTTGAGACACTTACCTCCAAACATGCAATATATAATGAAAGCCACTCATTTTCACTCCATTCAACTCGATTGAATAGTAAAAATTAATGCTTAACTGAAATAAAGATTCAGTATCGGACCAATGCGAAGGCAAATTTAGGTGAAGAATTGAGTATCTATTTGAGAAAAGAAAGATTGAGTTTTTTCTCAAAATCAACTTGTGACATGAATCAATTAATTTAGTGAATATACTTGGTCATTTATCAAAAGCATATTAATAGATAGTTATGCTGCACGCAGGAGGGTTTTGTCCCCTCGGGAGTCGAACCCAAGCACTAGTACATGCTTTCCGGTAACTAGTCCAGACCCTTGAGACACTTACCTCCAAACATGCAATATAGAAAGCTACCATTTTCACTCCATTCAATCGATTGGAATAGTAAAAATTAATGCTTAACTGAAATAGCATTCAGCATCGGACCAATGCGAAGGCAAATTTATGTAAAGAATTGAGTATCTCATTTGAGAAAGAAAGATTGAGTTTCTTCAACATCAACTTGTGACATGAATCAATTAATTTTATAAACATGTTTTGGTCATTTATCAAAGATATTAATAGATAGTTTATATTGCATGTAGGAGGGTTTTGTCCCCTCGGGAGTCGAACCCAAGCACTAGTATGCTTTCCGGGCACCAAGCTCCAGACCCTTGAGATACTTACCTCCAAAACATGCAATATATAACGTAAAGCCACTCATTTTCACTCATTCAAACTCCGATTGGAATAGTAAAAACTAATGCTTAACTGAAATAAAGATTCAGCATCGGACCAATGCGAAGGCAAATTTATGTAAAGAATTGAGTATCTATTTGAGAAAGAAAGATTGAGTGTTTTCTCAAAATCAACTTGTGACATGAATCAATCTAATCTTATGAACATGTTTCTGTTCATTTATCAAAGATATTAATAGATAAGTTTATATTCGCATGCAGGAGGTTTTGTCCCCCGGGAGTCGAACCCAAGCACTAGCAGCCTGGCAACTGGGGACCCCGAGACACTTACCCAATACATGCAATAAGATAACTGGGCAGCCACTCATTTCACTCCATTCAACCTCGATCGGAATAGCAAAAGTTCAATGCTCAACTCAGTCAGCAGATCCAGCGATCGAAGACCAATGCGAAGGCAAAATTAGCGAAGTAACGTTGGCATCTATTTGAGAAAGAAAGATTGAAAGTTTTTCTCAAAATCAACTTGTGACATGAACCAAATTAATTTTAAGAATAATGTTTATTGCAATGGCCATCAAAAGATGTTAATAGATAAAGCTTATGCCGCATGTAGGAGGGCTCAGTCCCCGCGAGCTCGAAACTCACACTAGCATCACGATGGTCCAGCAACCAGTCCAGACCCTTGAGATACCCACCTCCAAACATGCAATATGTAGCGGACCAGCCATCCTTGTCAGCCCACATTCAACTCAGATTGCAATGGAGTAAAAATTACATGCTTGAATCAGAGGCCAAAGACTCAAGCATCGGACCAATGCTATGAAGGGCAAATTTATGGAAGAACTGAGCATTCATTTGAGAAAGAAGATTTGTTTTTCAAACTAACCTGCGACACGAATCAATTGTTTCAATGAACATGTTTCGATATTTATCAAAGAGATAGCTAGAGCTAGCCATATTGCAGGCAGGAGTCGTCCCCTCGGGGACAACCCACACTAGCATGCTCGAGACCAGTCCAATCGGCGAGGTTCTACCTCCAAACATGCAATATATAACGGAAGCTCACCATTCACTCCATCAACGATTGGAAATGAGCAAAAATTAATGCTGAAACTGGAACAGGATTCAGCATCGGACCAATGCGAAGGCAAATTTATGTAAAGAATTGAGCTATCTATTTGAGAAAGAAAAGATTGAGTTTTTTTTCAAAATCAACTTGTGACATGAATCAATTACTTTATGAACATGTTTTGGTCATTTATCAAAGATATTAATAGATAAGTTTATATTGCATGTAGGAGGGTTTTGTCCCTCGGGAGTCGAACCCAAGCACTAGTATGCTTTCCGGGCAACCAGTCCAGACCCCTGAGACACCCACCTCCAAACATGCAATATATCAACGAAAGCCACTCATTTCCACTCCATTCAACTCGATTGGAATAGTAAAAACCAATGCTCAACTGAAACAAAGATTCAGCATCGGACCAATGCGAAGGCAAATTTATGTAAAGAACTGAGCATCCATTTGAGAAAGAAAGATTGAGTTTCTTCTCAAAATCAACTTGTGACATGAATCAATTAATTTTATGAACATGTTTTGGTCATTTATCAAAGATATTAATAGATAAGTTTATATTGCATGTAGGAGGGTTTTGTCCCCTCGGGAGTCGAACCCAAGCACCAGCACGCCCTCCGGGCAACCAGTCCAGACCCCCGAGACACCCACCTCCAAACATGCAATATATAACGAAAGCCACTCATTTTCACTCCATTCAACTCGATTGGAATAGTAAAATTAATGCTTAACTGAGAAAAAACTCAATCTTTTCTTTTTCAAATAGATACTCAATTCTTTACATATATTTTTATTGTTAGAGGGTGCGATAATGTTATATTTTGAAATTTTTAGGTAAAAAAAATGCAAAATAAGTTGGATTTACTCACATATATTTATAACGAATATAAATACCTATGTACCTATATTTTTAATTTATTTGTTAGAAACTAAGTAATATAGTTTTGAAGGTTTGACCTTCATCATCAATCTAATTATAAATATTTTTTCTGTTATTTCTCACTAATAATAATATATTTTCATCAAGCAGAGGAACAACGTCATTGACTTCTCTTTAGGAATTAGATTTCATTAGAAAAATCACGAAGGTGGCTTCAGGCCCGGCGAGGGGGGGGGGAGGTGTACCCCGGGCCCGAAAGGGGCCCGGCACTACCACGGTTAGAAAAAAAATTGTACCTACTACTTAAATCTATTACTTATTATAAATAAAAATATAAAATAGCAAAATTAGGTAACAAAGCATATTAAGTTGCGGATTTATTTATTTGTTAAATAATACAATATTTTACAAATTGAAAATTATAGTATTTTTGTTTGTCCCAGCATTGAGGGGTCCGCTGGTTTGATTTTGCCCCAGAGGCCGTAAGAGCTCTCCACGGACCTGGGTGTCTTCTATTGAAATATTTTTATTACATGTGAATAGGATTGTAATACAATACTTCTGACATGTAATAAGAATTATTCATGACAACTCAGATTTAATAGAAGGCATCGTCCTTATGATTTTTTTTTAAATTAAATCTTATTCTAATACTATCGGCAAAAATATTTTAAATTAATTTCGTTACTAGTCACTGATTTCTCTTGCCCTACGAGTTTTGAAAATTTTCGAAATTCCAAACACTTAAATTTCTATCTAAACTAGATATTTTGATTTTATGTTTAAATTTAAAATCATTTGATCGCGAAATTTTCACTATGAAGATTTCATTCTTAGACTGAAAATTTTTGTAGTTTAATCCCAACTCTTTCATGCAATAAAAATTATCCATAGCAACTCGAATTTAGTAGAAGACATCCTCGTGTATTATCTAATAATTTTTCTTAAGAGGATATCACTACAACTCTTCTGACGTGTAAGAAAATTTTTGGGTCATTCCTAAAGGCGTTAAACCCTTCTGACATGTAAGAAAAGTTACTAATAGCGACCCATATCCACGGGATTTTTCCAATAATTTTTCTGAGGAGAATTATAATCCAACTCTTCTGACATGTAAAAAAATATCATATCATCTCGCACTAAGTAGAGGACACTTTCAGAGTTTTTTTTTCCAATAATTTATAATAAATAAAGTGTTCATCTATCTCTCTATATTTATTTACACTCTAAACCCTAGAGCCAATATTGACCCATATATACCATAGCAAGGTTTTGGTTCACAAATAAAGTACATACCTATTTGATTCAGGCGTTTTTAGATCTTCATCATTGTTCGTAATTTTCTCAAATAACTTGATAATCTCATGACGATTGATAAATTCCGAATTACAAGGAGAAACATGAGAAGATCTCATCAAAAGTCCAAATTTCAGAGTTTCAAGCGGAAATTATCTACATAGTTTAATATATTATTGAATAAAAAAACTGAACTCACTTTTGAATCGAGGCTTAAACGTGTTTTTAATTACCTTTGTTTAATTAAGATGATTAATCACTTTCAAAACTAAACTGTAACTCATCATTTTACTAAGCATTTTTTCATTTTCTTCATTCTTTTAAAAACATTTAATCACAATCATTTTCTATCCATCTTTTTAGTTTCACTTAAGATTACAATAAAATTGATAAAATAATCTCAACTTAGAATATTATATAATAGTTTTCTCTCTAACGAATTCGTTTTATTCCAATTCAATTCTTATAAAATAGTTTCGGTTAAACAAACTAGTTAAATAAGCTTTCTAAAATAGCAAAGGATTCTTTATATTAGTTTTCTATTAGCTGCTTTCACTTAAATATTCACTAATTCTGTATTTCTAAGTCCAAGAGAATCACCAAGTCATGTTTTGTTTAATCACTGAAAAACAATCATCAATAGAATGTCGTCTAAACTTATTTCCTGATAGATAAAATATTTAATTGAAAATATTTTGTTTTGCTGAGAGTATGCAGCAGTAGTTGCTGATTCATAAAAGAGAAATCAATGAGACTGTCCTCTCCTTGATTCAAATAAACATTTAGCTATATAAATTATTTATTTATTAGATCATACATATAATATACTCAGTGGCGGGCGGTGACTTTTCAATCAGGGGATGCTGTCATATTTTTCAAATTTAACATTATATTTTATGACAAATGGTCTGAAAATACTCTTAAGGGCCAGTTGTATGTCGGTTGGTAAACTCTTTTTAAACGTTGGCAAGGGAATAGTGACTAGACCATGGTGGTTATCTAGTCACTATAGCAAAGGGTAAAGCCTTAGAATTCACCTTGTGCCCGATGGGCTGGCCAATCAGATGAAAGTGTCTGTCATCTGATTCGCCATCCCACCCGGCATAAGGTGAATCTAAGGCTTTACCCTTTGCCAACGTTTATCAACCGACATATAACTGGCCCTAAAAGTTTAGAAATTTTAGGGATGCGCCGCATCCACAGCATCCATGGACTGCTCCCCACTGATATACATATTTATATTCGTTATATTTATATATGTTTATTTGCATCAGAGGACAACCACATTGATTTCTTTTTATGATTAAATATTTAAAATAAACATATTGTTTTACGTATGAAAACCATGTTTATAGAATGTGAGATATTCCTATGTTTTGTGCACATCATATGACTTTCAATTACCCCCTCTTAAACCTCAATGCAACATGATCATCATAATCATCATCTATATACCATATACATATGCATATAGTCCTAGAGAAGATTTTGGGCTTTTTAAAATTGCCGAAAATCATAAATACCGAATCTTAGTACGGGGACTTCTCGAAGATTGTAGCCAATCTCTTGAAATTTGACATAAAAGTTTGTATTAATATATTACACATTTAATCTTAAGTTTCATTTTTATAGCTCAAACTGTTCCCCTGATAGCATACTCGCTCTAGAAGTTGTCTAATAAACACCAAGATATCTTATAGACATCTTAAAGGCAACAAGACCTGAATAGGATATCTTAGGGATAGAGCGTGTATCAGGGTCTGTGTAAAAAAAATACCAAATCACTAAAATTCGCAGAGAGCGTACCAATCTTGAACAACAGTTTTACCTATTTTTTTTCCAAACTTATAAAGAAAAAATTTCCAACTATGTTTTTTTTCTAACTTTATGGATTCCGATAACTCAAAGATAGATGGTCTTCGAAAGTTCTTTCTGTTGCCAAAAGTTTTTGAATTTCCAAAACGAAGAACTGCTTAGATTTTGAGCTTCATAATTTCCGGTAAATAAAATGCAAAAAATTAGAAAAAAAATATGATATGGTTTAAGCCAGTACTGTAGTCGTAAAATTAGCAGAAGGTTTACGCTATATGGAAAGTAAAAATCAGAGAGTATTCGATATTTAATAAAATATACAATAAAATGTTTTAGTCGGGTATTTTTTAAAAATTATCATTTTAAGAGTAAATTTAAAAATATTCAAAAAGTTAATTTTGAACTAGCACAGGGTATACGCTATCTCAAACCGTTCGCTAAAAAATAATTACCAATCATCAAAATTTGTAGAGATCGTACCGAGTCATAAAAAGGTTTTACTTTATTCCCCAATTTCCGTTATATTATTATTAATATATTAATGGATAAGCTCAAACTACTTTAAAAATATTTTAAAATCTCATAAGTTTTTATTTTTTTTTATTTTTTTCAGGGTTTTGTGGTAAAATTCATAATTTTTTGGAAAACTTAGATTTTTCAATACTGGATATTTGACATTTTTGATGATATTTGTTGATTGTATATTAAAAAAATCTCAAAAAGAATCTCAAAAGAATGCTGGATATTTGACATTTCTGATGATATTTATTGATTCTATATTAAAAAAAAATCTCAAAAAGAATTATTCATTGAAATTAATTGGAAGTGAATTCGAAATTCCGAGAGGAAAATTTTCCTTATCCATCTCTGTTTGCGAGATCGATTCTGGTCGTCGATAACATCCAAGGCTTAACTTGCCGTTATTGAAAATGGAGATTATTTAAGTTTACTTGTGTAAATATTGTACATCGCGTCATTTCACATCATTTAATCGATATTTAATTCTTACAAGAATACGAGTATATTAATGAGAACAAGCCGATAAGTGCGAGTTGGCATACTATGATTTTTAATCTATCATCGAAACAAATTATTTTATGGCAATCACATAATTTTTCTCTAAAATAGTCACACTAAAGTACTTTCTTTAGTAAGGGTTTAAATAAGAGACGTGCAGCTTTTATTTATGAACTCCCGCTAACGTTTCGGCTATTGGTTGTAGTATAAATATTGACGAATTCCCGGTGAGTAGAAAAACAAAATTATAATTGATTGATTTACTCGGACAAGGCCGATTTAATATTGTTAACATTGTTTGTCATTGTTTAGCTCTGAAGATGGCTACAACCAATAGCCGAAACGTTAGGGGGAGTTTATAAATTTTAAAGAAATAAATAAAAGCTGCACATCTATTTAAACCCTTAATAAATTAACACAACTACAGCTATAAAGAATTCCTAAAATAAACTACTTTCATAAATATTTACTGATTTTTTTAATTTTTTTTAGAATTACAAGGTTTAGGAACACACTCCGAGGAGATTGTGCAGACTCATATCACGTGACTTGGGAGTCAAAATAAAAATTCCAAGATAACATATAAGAGAAGTTTTGGCTGAAACCACCTAGATTAGACATTTTTGATGAAATTTTCTCATCAGAATGCATACGATCCTAAACCGAATTCAGAAGCAGTTTTTAAGTGCTTATAAAGTTATTCCAAGAGTAGACTAAGTTTGTAATTACGTAATCATGGAAATCAAAAAGCATCGTCTGATTCAATGCTTCCATGACTCAACTTTTAATGTGAAACAAGTGACCAAGAATCCTTAACTCATAGTAAATGAATATTACATATAATATTTATTTACTCTTATCTTGACTAAACTGTGTTCATTTTCGCGCAATAAATGTAACAAATCAGTCCCAAAATGGATTACTGTTCCATGGAGAGCAACACAAAAGTTATCATCTTGGACACCTTCCAGAGAATTTTTATTCGCCTCATGCATCACTAAAAAGCTAGCACACCTGCAAACTATTAGCAACTTTTCTCTCACTCTACTAAAACTTCTTCCATGACCACAGTTCTGAGAAGCTTTACATGATAACAACTCTTGCAAATTCAATGATGATCAAACCAAATACATCCCTTGATTATACAACTCTAAACAATTAGAACATCTCACTTTTCCAGCTCTAGAGTAAAAAATAGACTATGAAATTCACTGGACCGTGAAGCATTCCCCACTTCTACAAAACTGCAACTTTCAAGACCTGTAGAATAATTAAGTTCTCAGAACTTGAGTTGATTTCACAATCGTGTCGATTATCTCAAAACGTCTAAATCTATGTATTTTCAGCTAAAACTAGTCTTTTGATAAACAACTTATCCAAGACGATCTACTTACTACAAGATGACATGTTATATGCGATTTTTTTCTACCATGACAGATGAGACAACTAAGTTCCACCATAGGGGTTGGGTTTTTTACCTATTTCGGCCAAGGTCCCTAAAAAAATTTTGTGACACCTCCCCAAACATAAAAATTGCTGATGAAAAAATGTTCATGCACCCCATTGAGTGGGGTAACGATGAATACTTTTAAAATCTTATTAAAGATTTTATAATTCTTATTTTGATTTACTTGACCAGGAGCTTGTTAGTTCCAACTAACTTTCCAAACTTTTATTTAAAAATTTGTGAGTATTTTTTATAAAAATTATTTTGGTTACAGTGATAGATTAATTAATTAGAGGACCCCCAATCGCAGACATTTATCCGCTTTTCTTCATTAATACGACCTCGTTTGATACAAGTCTATAATCAAAATATCAACATTTTTTTTTAGAAAATTAAACCTTCTAACATTTTCTAATGCTTATCAAGAGATAAACTATCTTTGATTATTATTAAATACTTTTATTTACTTATACAAACCATCTATTAATCATACGTTTTGTTATAACTTATAACTAATTGAATTTGGGTTTTTTCAGCTCTTGGCGAAATGGCCGACCGGTCAACTGCTAGAAATCTTATTGGATTTAATCCTTATATCCGAAGACCATGGCTTGACCGGGACTCTTCAGCGGCGGCGGCTGCAGTTGGTGGCCAAGCCGGAGTTCGAGGAATTATCGCCGGTATAACGAAACATACTAATACTTGATTCTAGTCATTCCCATCTCCTCTCCATATGATTGATCAGTTTTATTGCAAATCCTTGAAAAATAAACAGTAAATTCTAAGGTAACCTTGTTAATATTCTGCCGTTCTATTTTCCTTAGAAATACAATTGTTCTCACTAAATTTAAATCGATCGATTGGTAATATAAGATGAAATACCTAAATGTATTACATTAGGTTTTTAGGATAAAAAAAAAACGAAAAACACCTTGTATCTTTTCCAAGCCTTTTCTTTTCCTAATTTATTTACTTATTATCCCGAGGCTAGGCACACACAGTCGATTTTCAGTCGACCCAACAATTTAGTTGGGTTGGTTTGAAATTGTGATGAATTATCAATTGTAAATGTAAATTAGTCATGTCGAAAAATAAATATTTTAATCGTTCATATCTCGTCTTCGGTAACTCGCAGACCCTTGAAATTTGAAACTTAAGCTATCTAGAGGCTACAAGAAGTACCACAAGATTTTGGCTAAAATAGAAGTACCGGAAGTTGATGTTTACGTACGTAAAAATGTACCCTCTGCGTTTGGCAACCATTAATCTCAGAGCTACGAAATTCGAAACTTAAGATCGATATAGGCTAGAAGGGCTACAGTAAGATTTTGCTGGAAATCAGAACACCGGAAGTTGACATTTATATGAAAGATTTTTCGTTTTTTTTTGTGTTTTCTCAAAAACGCCACTAACGATTTTTTTTTAAATTGGTGTACTTATCAAGTGTCATGAGTTATTATTAGTCGTGTATAGATTTTAATCCGATTGAAATAAAGGAAGGGGGTGTTAATTAGGAGTGTCGCAAAATAATATTTTAATCGTTCATATCTCGTCTTCGGTAAGTAGCAGAGCCTTGAATTTTGAAACTTAAGATATTTAGAGGCAAAAAGCTACCGAGCATCGCTCGGTGCTCAGGCACTAATTAAATAAAAGATTAACGGGTTTTGGACGATCTTCTTTATTAATCTTTAATATTAATTTTCGTACGACGTTTCGTCCCTTTCCAGGACTTTATCAAGATTCTGAAATCAAAAGACAACAGAACAATTAGATTATAAAAATCAAATGAATGCAAAATACTTCAAATTACAATAATTTATACATATTGGCTATATGTCACCCACCTCAACTACTCAAAACATTAATCGTTTATATAATAATAAAATAATCGAGACATAATATATTCATAATTTCTATCTTATAACAAATTACGAAACGTCGTACGAAAATTAATATTAAACATTAATAAAAAAAAGATTGTCCAAAACCCGTTAATCTTTTTTTTATTATAATTTAGTTTTGTTTTTGCTAAAAATCTAATACACTTTTGCCGAGAGTAGCAAAGTTGTTGATTCATAAAGAGAAATCAATGAGGTTGTCCATTGCTTGATGCAAATAAACATATACACATATATATCGAGATGATATATCTGTATATATATATATATATATATATTATTTATTTGTTTGAGACTATAGAGATAAGATTTGACATAACTTTTAAGGAGTTCGGTGTTGGTTCTAGGTGAAACATTTTAATATAATAATAACACTTGAGTAAGATACGAGGTAGGTTTCACAAAAAAAGAAATAAAACAAAATTGAGTTTTGAATTCAAAACTCAATTTTGTTTTATTTCTTTTTGTGAAACCTACCTCGTAATCTTACTCAAGTGTTATTATTATATAAGATTTGACCATCATCATCAGTCTTTTTAATTAGAAATATTTTATCTGTATTTCTCATGGGTTAGTTTTCTAAGCGACTCACTTACAACATAAAGAAAACATTCAACGGGCATTTGAAAAATAACCGATAAAAATTAATAACTTTATTTTAATAAGTTATGTTCACTTGTAAGCAATAAAAAATTATTACTATATTATTGTTGTTTATTGATAACCATTCATTACTTAGCCTAATTGAAATAAAAGTACTTATATAAAAAATATACTTCTCTCTTAATAAAACCACCAACTTTCTATTTTGAATAAACTCTCAAAATTGTCCCGGTTTGAGAAAAAATATTATGTTAAGTCACCTATGAGTGTAGGCGAATTTTAATACACATGAATTTATATTACAATTAGGTGTACCCGGCGTGCCTCCGGCACGCCTCTCCCAGTTAGGCCCTCCGGGCTAGGTGCCCTGGCGGGCGGCGTCTCGGTATTAAAGTATTAGCTGTTCAAAATTGATTACCTTTTGTGTAAATTGTTTGTTTTTTATATATACTAGGCAGATCAAAAAGTCTGGAATAAGTGAAACAAGTAAACATTTTTTTGGCCAAATTCGGTTTTATTTTTCAACATTCATTCCTTTTAAGTCAATACAGCGAGTCCAACGTTTTTCTAACTTTTTTATCCCATCCGAAAAGTAATCCTTCAGAAGCTCTTCAAAATAGGCCTCAGTTTCAGCTATTTGAGTGAAATCGCTTACCGGTGAGCCATCTCTTCAGGTTTGGAAACATGTAAAAGTCGCTGGGGTCCAGGTCTGGATGATGAACCAGTTCAAATCCGATTTCGTGCAATTTTGCTTACGCAACTAACGATGAATGAGCAGCCGCATTGTCGTGATGATAGAAGATTTTTTTCTTGTCTCTGAGTTTTTGGACGCTTCGGAGGACTTTCACCCGGAGAAATTTTGACAGACGTCTAATGAAGAATGAAGTTAGTTATGAATGGTTCACATTAGTACATACTAGCCTCATTTCATAGGATTATTCCAGATTTTTTGATCTGCCTAGTATATAGGGATTTCTCGGGTGACTTTGACCATTTAAAGAAAGATTCAACTTCTTTGAAAATATTCGTTTATTAAAATGCAAATAAAAAATAAATCGAACAATGCTTGAAAATTTTTTCATAAATATAAAAGGGCAAGTAAACAACCCATCTACCCTTCTTTTGTTCTCTCTCTATTCTTATTATAACAAAAATCTATTCATTCATATGTATTTTAGGGGCTGTGAATAAAATTGAAAAATAATTTAAATTGATGATACTAAATCAGTGCGATCCGCGAAAGTGAGAAAATAATGTGTACAAAATTTCATCTCAATCAGACAAATGGTGTCGGACCCCATTAACGTCAAACAGACAGACCAACAAACATCCAAATTTATATATAGATTAGGGTATTTGAAACACTTTAACTCTTGATATCTTTTTCGAACGTATGTTTCAACAATAATTTGTTATGAATTTATACTTTCGCATTTATATGGCACTGATTTTTATTAAGCCGACCTCGAAAGTTAATAACACTTTTATTACATTCTTTAATTTAACTTTCTGTATGTTTGTCTGGGTTGATTCTTGAACTCAAATTTTAACTTTTCTTGATATCATTTTGCATACAAACTTATTTCCGATAATCACTTCCAAGCATTCATTATTAAAGAGCCAACTTGTTTATTTTTAGTCATAGACTTATGAAAAATTTTCAATTACTGAAGAAAAATTTATTTTCTACAATTGAATCTATTATTTATGAAGAGTCTCTTGTCGCAAAAATCAAACTTTTGGAAAATCAAAAAAAAAAACTCGGCTCCCTTTCATAAGTAAACAGACAATTCAAGTGGCAAAATATTCTGTTAAAAAGCAGCAAAGAAAGGACCAGACATGAGCCATTTCATAAGCAAACGATGAATAAACATGTGAGCTATCGATTTTTATGATAAAAGTTAAATGGTAAAAAAGTGACTCTTAGGCCTTTCCAAAATAATCGATTCAATTTCCCACAACATAAGTAAATTTCACAAATCCTTAAAAAAAAATCATACTTTATTTTTCCTTATATAATTATTATTAAAAAGAAAAATTTCCAATAAAATTTATTATTTCTAAAAATATATATATTATGTAAAATCAAGGAATAAAAAAATAAATAAATACCTTTATATAATTAATTCGATTAATTGGAATAAGAAATCCTATTTTTCTTATAAGAAATTTTATATAATCTCGAATTTTATCTTTTGGTAAAATAAAATTTATTTAACTCTATAAATAGAGTTTTAATTTTTTTATTATCACCTGGTGATTTATAAATACCTACCTCTCTGCCATCTGTTATATAATTGGTAAGAAATAATTCATAAAAACAGTTTCTTTAGCTTTCCTAATATTTACTTTGGAAGGCGTTGACTCAAATTAAATTTTTTCTAAATATTCTCAGCGGTTTATAAATTAAAACTTCGGTAAATATTAAAACAATGCCTATCTAAAGTTAATTTAATCTTTTTTAGTTTTTCTTAAGATAGCGGAAATATTTTTATTTTGTATTTAGAATACAATAGTATGACGATTACTATCAATAACAATTGTGTAAAAAAAAAAGATAAAAATGGTTTTAACAGTCAGAAAAACCTCTCATTTCTAAATACTTATATATCGTCGGCTTAGAGTGTAAAACTGCTAACTCCATTTTACTTTACCATACAGGGTATGGTCAAGTATTGTAATCGTGCATGAAAAAAGTGTTTTTTTTTTCGAAATATCTCAAAAACGGCAGAAAATATTTTGATTAAAAAAAAAATTGTGCGAAACCATGGCATTTCGCTCTACAAAAAAGCCTTAATAAATGAATATCGAAAAATTATATTTATCGAGATAATAACTGTTTTGTTAAAATGTCTGTTAGTCTGTCTGGTTGTTAGTTAGTCTGTGCGTTACCATATTTTTGTGTACGAGCTAACTCAAAAACTAGTGTGAATATCAAATACCAAATTTCACACGTAGTTTTGGTGCATTGAGATTAAGAGCTCATTAGATTTTGGTTGAAATCGAACCCAAAATTAGGGATGGGGGGTTAAAATTTAAAATTATCTTTTCAAACCAAAAAAAATAAGAAACATGAAATATACTATAAAATGAACCTATAATAACGAAAATGTTTTTTTTCTGGCTCCAAAATTAAGCAAAATCTAGGCCATTTGAGCAAACTCAACCAAATTTTGTATACATAATCAGTTGGCCCCTAGAAGTCTAAAAATACAAAAACAAACCGCCCAAAATGGGACGGGAAGGGGGGTTGCAGGGTCAAAAATTAAAATCTAGACCCTTGTACGAAACTCAACCAGAAGTGTATGGTAAGGTCATGTGGATGGCCCCATCAGAACGTGTTAATTGAGTTTGAAAATATTATAATTTTACATTTTAACCCCCTTCCTCCCTTTAATTTTGGGTCGATATACCAAAATCTAATCAGGTCTTAATCTCAATAGACCAAAACTACGTGTGAAATTTGGTTTCAATATTCACACTAGTTTTTGAGCTAGGGCGTCCACATGACATATTAATACCGTTCGAAAGAAAAAGCGATGCAGCATCGTCCAAGTAAAACTGCTACTTAAAATTACGATCGTAAGTTATAGAAAAAAATTGTGAAAAATATTTTTTTCCATAACAACAATATTAAATTTTCTTCCTTTTTTCTCTCCCCTGTAAAATTTCCTTGTTGTGGGTTAGCAGGTTTACTCTCTAAGGCTAATGCGACGATATATATAAATATATTCATATAACTAAATTAATTGTTTTTATTTATTTATTTTTTGCAGTTGAAGATCTTCTCAGTCTCTACTTAAATTCAGAATTTCAAATTTTTCTAATTTCACCTAAGTCCTTGTGTAAAAGGAAAATCCATTCAATTGAAATATGGATGATTCAATATTCAAAAATTATTTATTATAAATTATATCAGGAAATTTGATAATTTAGCAACAGATTGAGCGAGGTTTCTAATGTTTCTAGTGTTACCCAAAGAAGATAATTTGAAATTACTAAACTAGCTACAAGTTAGAAATATTAATTCTAATTTTGAGAAAATAGAGAATCTTTAGGACTGGGGCAAATTAGAAATAAAATTGATTAAAATTTTCTAGTTTATTTAGGACGTTTCGGCTTTTAATTCTGAAGTATTTTTCAAGTGAAAATCGAGATAAATTCAGCCCATTGATGTGTTTGAATAAACTAGTAAATTTTAATAACTTTTCTACTTTCCTCTTGGTTGATGGTCCAACCTGAAAGAATTCTCATCAACCTGACCACTAAGCAGATATGCTTTTGACGATTATAAAGCCCCTCCCACCCCTGTGGTCGGCCTATTAAGGAGGTTCTTTCGCGACAATTCACACAAAAAGTTTTAGCCTCGTAACCACTCTATAAATATTGACGGTGTTTAAATTTTAGGTTATGTTTTTTTAACGTGACTATACTTTTTACGCTACTATATTCTATTTATGAATGGATCGTTTCCAAGCCATTGATATTTTATCCCCTCCACTAAAAATAATCGCCCAAACATGTTTTTTTATTTTTTATCAAAACAAGGTAAATAATTTCAATTTTTTTAAGTTACTCCGAATAAATTATTCTAACAAATATTAGTTTTTCATCAAGATGGTGAAAGTCCTTCAATGAAAAAAATAATGATCATTTTCCCACCCTTTCCCAATCTACTATATGTAAAAAATTTCATTTTTAATTGCAATTATTTCATGTTTGGTGTGGTAAATCGTCTTCAAATTTTAACAGTGTGTTTATTATGCTTTTAATGACTAATATTCCAAGTTTCGAAAACTTCTTGAATTTTTGCATTTGTGAAAGAACTACCTTAATTCGAACTTTCACTTTAACTAATTTGCTTCGGCCCTAGCTTTCTTTAAGTTTTATAATTCCAAAAATGATACCTATATTTTTTACCTAGAATAAACATTTTTATTGTAATCAAAATTCTAAACAGGTGGGGGGGGGGGGCTGACTTGTCGCCTTGTACCGGTTTGTGATTCTGAAAATCTGCCAGGCCTATATATTACTACTCTTAAAAACTCAACCTTTGTTATAGAGGTATTATTATATATATCAACTATGGATTTGCTCTACTCTTAATAAACTCTCAAAAACAAAGACCCAAATAGTCCTAAAAAAATTCATTTAATCAATTTTCTTCCAATCATATCATGAAAATAAAAATATAAAATTCAGAATGTATTATATTTCCATCTTGAGAAATAAAATAAAATAAATACTCTAAAGAGATATATTATGTAAAAATATTTCTCTAATATCTATGATGTCCTTTAAAGTTAAATTCATTTAATAATATTATATACTGGGTTGATTTTTGAAATTCACTGTAAAATCCATGGGTCCGTCACTGAAAACTTTTTTCAGTTTAGCAGGAATTTTCACTATTCCCTTTGAGTTGAAGGGAGTGAAAATTCTAGCTATAATACTTATATATGTTGCATGTCAGAGAGAGATTTGTCTTAAGGGTTTGTCTACTGGCCCGGCAAGCTTAGTTAGCGCTTGGGTTCGATTCCTAAGGGGACAAACCTCTCTGATATGCAGTGTAAAAATATTTCTCTAATATCTATGATGTCCTTTAAAGTTAAATTCATTTAAGAGATATATTATGTTCATAAATATTCTTTCGATAACAATTCTCCTCAAAAATAATAAATTATTTTTAAATTATATATCTTGGTATATCATAAATTATTTCAATCATACATATTTTACTATATTATTTCACATTGATTATTTATATATCATAATATCCATTATATAAAATTTCAAATAGCCAATAGAAGTAGATTTTCAATTTTTTAAAGAATTTACAAGTGAGTGTCATCTAATGAATCTGAGTTATCATGGATAATTTTTATTACATATCAGAAGGTTTGTGCCCATCTTCTTCGGGGATCGAACCCGAGTACCAAAAATAGCAATTCGGCCCAATTGCATCTAATAAAAATTATCAATGACAACTCGGATCTATTAGATGATACTCTCTCGTGTTTTCTTTAGGAATAGATATTATGTATTCTTAAAATATATACTATATAAATATATAGCAAAGGAATGTTCTAAAAACAAGTTGAATTCAACATATTCCGTAGAATTTGTTACATCATAGTTAATTTTGGAGGTTTCTTTTATAAGGAAATTTAGTATTTATAATACATATGTGGATTTAATATAAAGTCGCCTTCATTCGAAAGTTGTCCTTGAATTTAAAACTCGGATAAATTACATAAGAAATGTTAAAATAGATTTTTAAATATATAATTATTCAATATGGATTATCCATTGATTAGATGCTACTTATAACTCAGTAATTTTTAAATTTTTTTGAACACAATAATTATTCTTTATTACTTTACCATACAGGGTATGGACAAGTATTGTAATCGTGCATGAAAAAAGTGTTTTTTTTCCTTCTTTTTTTCGAAATATCTCAAAAACGGCTGAAAGTATTTTGATTAAAAAAATTGAGGCGAAACCATGGCATTTCGCTCTACAAAAAAGCTCAAATAAGTGAACATCGAAAAAATTATATTTTTCGAGATAATAATTGTTTTTTTTAATTTTTCTTCCAGAACTTAAGTGACTTGATTTAAATTTTTCATTAAATTGAAGGGTTGGTTTTGTCACAAAAATAATAAAACAATAATTTTAATAACTATTAGAATTATTTGATTGATTACTATACAGTTTCGGTCACCACTGGTCGACCATCCTCAGTAGTTCTAAAAATTGAAATGAAACATTTATTTACATTTTTTCTTTTTATAGAGAATTATATAACACAAAATTTTTTTATAATAATTTGAAATCATACATACATCTCGTTCAAGAACCGGAATTTGTCATTTCACATGAAACATTAAATCAGTACAGCCACTTCAGCATAAGATTAGTTTAATATATGGAGAAATAGGTAGATTGGATAGAATATGTGATGAGAGCTACAGAGACATAAGATTGATTGAGTTACAAAAGAAATGTGAAAGCAATGGATATTCGAAACAATTTTTCAATAAAGTTCTAACTAAATATAGAAAAAATAAATTAGTAACGGAAGTGATTAAAAAGGAAGATAAAATTATTAAAGGCTCCATCCCATATATTCATGATTTATCTGCGAAAATCTTGAGAATTCTGAATAATAATGACATAAAATTAGTACACAGTGTTGGCAGGCCACTCATGAACATATTCAATAATAAGACTCATCTTGAAAAACTTGATAAAATGGGTGTTGTTTATGAGATAGTTTGTGATTCATGTAAAAAAGATAAAAAAACACACAAGTATATAGGTGAGACTTCAAGACATTTGAGACAAAGAATTAAAGAACATATTTCATCGATTAATGGAAATAAATTGGTCTCCGCGTTATCCATTCATGCTATTGACAACGAGCATACTTTCGATTTTGAAGGAGTAAAGATACTAGATTATGAGAAAAATTGGACCAAGAGAAAAATAAAAGAATCTCTTTATATATTGAAGGATATCGATAATTCTGTAAATTTCAAAATGGATTCTGAAAACATATCAGAATGTTATAGTCTAATTGTGTCATTGTTGTAAAAATATTGATTTGATTTGGTGTGTTGATTAAACAAGTATTGATTTTGAAAGAAAAATGTAATAGGAAGATGTATGTTTTTTGATATTTCATTAATAAAAAATTAAAAATAAAAATTGAATTTAACTTATAATGTGTTTTTAGAATGGATTATTTATAATGGGTTTTTTAATTGTATAATAATTGACGATGCAATGAGATAATTAGAAAAAAATAAAATTGAAAATAGTATTTAATATAATCATTAATTCAAAATAGTTTCTAGTTCACTAGTAAACGTTTTTATAAATTGTTGCTATATATGTATATATGTGTGTGTGATTGTAATGAATTGTGTGATCTATCTATATTGAAGATTTAAGAATGAATGTTTCATGTGAAATGACAAATTCCGGTTCTTGAACGAGATGTATGTATGATTTCAAATTATTATAAAAAAATTTTGTGTTATATAATTCTCTATAAAAAGAAAAATGTAAATAAATGTTTCATTTCAATTTTTAGAACTACTGAGGATGGTCGACCAGTGGTGACCGAAACTGTATAGTAATCAATTAAATAATTCTAATAGTTATTAAAATTATTGTTTTATTATTTTTGTGACAAAACCAACCCTTCAATTTAATGAAATAATTGTTTTGTCAAAATGTCTGTTAGTTAGTCTGTGCGTTACCAAATTTTTGTGGATGAGCTAGCTCAAAAACTATTATGAATATCGAAACCAAATTTCACAGGTAGTTTTGGACCATTAAGATTAAGAGCTGATTAGATTTTGGTGCATATTGACTCAAAATTAAGGGGGTGGAGGGTGGGTTAAAAATTAAAAATCTAGGCCGTTTGAGCAAACTCAACCAAATTTTGTATACATAATCAGTGGACCCCCAGAAGTCTAAAAATGCAAAAACTAACCGCCCAAAGGGGGGGAGTGTAGGGTCAACAAATGAAAATCTTGGCCATTTACCAAACTCAACCAAATTTTGTATACATAATCAGTGGGACACCAGAAAAATAACAATGCAAAAACTAACCTATTTTAAATTATTTAAAAGGATTTGGGAATATCCCTAAAGACCTTAAATATGTTTTGAAAAAAGTAGAATTATTAAATCTCTAAACCCAGTAAACACGATATTTCAATAATAGTCAACTTCTGTCTGTCCTGGCAAATCGATATATTCTTAGTGAAAACCCGAAAAGGAAGTGACCTTAAATTAACAATTAAAACTCTAGGAATATTCAACAGGGGCCAAAACTTTGGTGACGTGGCTTAAATAAATTAATTTTCAAAACTCAAGAAACGGAAAACTACTTATTTTATTTAGTTATATTTATTTAGTCATAAGCTCATTCTTTAAGCCCTCTGTTGGAATTTTTAAAATTACACACAAACATGTTAACATTGAGATCTATATAGGTAAGGATTATTAGTCTTTTTGACCAAGATATATAGCTAGATAGATACTGTTTAATGGTGAACAATGTCCTGTGACAATGTGATTTATTGTACTTCCTTTTCTTTGTCTCATTGTCCAATGTTCTAGAATAACTTCTAGCTCATTTCTTTTATGAAATTATGTATTCGCAGATGTAGCGAAGGAAATCCTCATTTAATCTTTCATTACATACATATATATTCAAATAAAATACTATAATACCTACAGAAATTAATAATCAAAAGATTTTAGATTGAAAACACAATATTAATTAATTTTCCTTGAACAACTCAAAATGAAATAAGCTAGTTAAAATAAATTAAACTTTTTTATTCTAAATTGTTGTTTGCTTGTTGTTTCAGGTGGAATAACTGGAGGAATAGAAATTTGCATAACCTACCCAACAGAATATGTGAAAACTCAACTCCAATTAGATCGAACCGGACAGAAAGAGTTCAATGGAATTGTCGACTGCGTGAAAAAAACTGTAAATAGACATGGATTTTTTGGACTTTATCGTGGATTACCGATTCTTCTTTATATGTCCATTCCTAAATCCGCTGTTAGGTAAACATCTCTTTTAAGTACATGTAAACGTTCAAATTTCCAAAAGCAACAGACAAGATTTCTATTGAGAGTTTATCATCTACTGAATCCGAGCTAGGAATAATTTTTTTTACATGTCAGAAGGATTGCACCCTCTAGGAATTGACCACGAGAAGTCTGAATACAACCCTTCTGATATGTAATAAAAATTATACCTAACAACTCATTAGATCATAATTTCTCGTGATTTTCATTAGATCTCTTCTGCAATTAATTGAAATATGTTTCTCTCTCTCTCTCTCCCAATTTAGATAATTAATATGTAAGAAAAATCAGATTGCATCTGAAAACATCAAAAATTTCTGTACGAAAAAAACTCGAAAATATCCTGATACAACACTGGAGCATTGTCTTTGCTGAATGAGGTATATCTCATGCCCTTCTGGATGTTGCAATGCAACTCTGGAGAGGCACAATTTCTGGAATTTAAATCAGGGCCCGTGAATGTTATTTCCGTAACTGTTAGGAGTTCCATTATTTAATGCCTATATATGCAGAGCTTAATTTGTACAGGGACGCTCCGGAAAGCGTTCTGGTTCTTTTCAAGAAAGAAGTGCTAAAGAATATGAATTAACCCTAATTTCTCCAAGCGTTCCAGTTCTTTTTTTTTAGAAATTAAACCCTGCCTATATTTAATAAGAATACCTCAAGCTAACGATATTTCCAGAGAAGGGCAAGTTACAATTTTTGTTGGTATCTCGTTAATTAATATTTTATCTTAATTTTGGATTAGAAAAACCTTTTAAAGTTTTGTTTTCTTATTCCTATTTAAAACAAATGAGAAGCTTATTTCCAAAAGGTACTAAATCCTTTTTTTGTAAAAAATGAACTAATGCTGGTTTCATATAACTAGAATCTCTATTTATGATTTATGATATCAATTTCATGACAAAACCTACTAAATCTTTACTAAAATACATTTAAAAAATAAGTTCTATTTCAAAAGGTACTATATCCAATCAGGGCCGGATTTAAACACAGGCTACGCAGACTGCAGCCTATGGGCCCGCACCACAAAGGGTCTACTTTTTTTATATGTATATATATTTAACAAGGTTTCAATAAAAAGTCATGCACGTTTATTTTCAGGTTTTTAATTGGAAATTGTTGAAAATGCCCGGTTTTTGTAGGTTAATTTAAAAAAATATTTTCCCCTGTAGGGCCCACGCCACAGGTCCAGCCTAGGGGTCCATAGATCCTAAATCCTGCACTGTATCTAGTGTTGAGTAACAAAATAAATAAATAAAAATGTTAATTTTCTCGTAATTGAAAAAAATGAATATACTTCTTTTTGGAAATGAGCTTCTCAAATAGAAAATTAATTGAACTTAATAAAAAAATTCATTTGACTTGAATTTAATAGACATTTCATTTATTTTTTATTTTTTATTTTTTTTTACAATTTCATTAATCTAATAATAAAATGATTATTTTTTATCTATTTTAGGTTTGGAGCTTTTGAATATTTTAAAGAACAGACCTTGGCTAAACAAAAGGGGCCTGGTGGTGTGATCGATTCGAGAAGGAAATTAACAGGAGGAGAACGACTTTTGTGCGGCTTAGGCGCTGGCGTTTCTGAAGCTATATTTGTCGTTACACCTATGGAAACTATCAAGGTAAATATCTATAAAACAAATTTACTTAAAATGAAATCAACAATTTAACTTGGTCTCTCTGACTGTCAATAACTGGGTAGAATCTGTTAATAGATTGACCTTCTTCTTACTAAGCTGATTTTTCTTTAAATTTTGTATATTTCTATTCAGGTCTGGACAGTTCCATCACTTTTGTGGAACCTAGGTACTGAATTTAAGTACTACTAGTTCCTTTCATTTCGAAGAACTATTAGATCGTTCGGAAAGTCATTTCGTTTTTAGGTGAAATGAAAGACGATTTTCTTATAGTGTATAAATATTTTATTAAATTATATATTCCCCATTTTGGTCCAATACCTTATTCCATTTTTCCGGCATGAGCATTATTCCACGTTCTACAAAATTTTGATATTTGCTGGCAAAAAACTGATCTTTTGCATTTTTGACACCTTTATTTGAAGTAAAGGTTTTGCTGTCTAAAAAATTTTGCAGGGACCGGAACAAGTAATAATCCGATGGAGCCAGATCTGGATAATTTTTTTTTAATAATAGAAGCAAGTCTCTTGGGAAACAACGAAATGACTTTTTTTCGAGCGACCTAATAGCTACAGTTAGAAGTTTTCAAGTTTTTAGTGTTAAAAAACTGCACCTCTATGCAAGTTTCAACTATCTATCACAAACTCTACACTACCAAATAATTGCTAATATAAATTTAGCTCTATAGTTTGCAGTTTTCAATTTTTCCATTTTTTTTTCTTCAAAATTCATATACTCCTCGATTTATGGCTGTTCACTTTACACCGATTCTCAATAACGTGACATCTTGGTATATAAAGACAAGGTATCTAAAAAAATATTAAATCGAAATGAATATCAGATTTAGAAATGACAAAAAACATTGCAAGGATGTCAAATACAAGTTCAGACCTGTTTCAGACTAGTAGAGATTAATTTCTTAATTCCTATTAATCTAGGAACGGCCTTTTGACTCTAAGTAAGAAAATATTAAATCGAAATGAATATCAGATTTAAATATTTATCATTTAAAATTATTAATTCACCGAAACTGCAAACAGCAGAGTCTTGAAAAGGCTTCGACCATTTTCCTCCAATTGTTATTATTTATTTTAAGTATTATTTGTTTGTAGGTAAAATTTATTAATGATAGAAGAAAAGCGAATCCCGAGTTCAGGGGATTTTTCCATGGAATTCGTTCAATTGTAAAACAACAAGGGTTTAAAGGATTATACCAAGGTAAGCATTACTAATATTTTTATTATTAATTATCTACATATTATCTATTTATATGGAATATTTAGTAATAACTTTTTAATTGTTTAATTGTATTAAATGAGCAAGGAATTTAATTTTATAAATTTTAGGGTTTTATTTAGTCAGACAAATTAATCAAATAGAGTAATATCAGTTAATTAATACTATTTATTTCATGAATAAGGAAGAATTTCTCCCGAAATTTTTCGATAATTAATAAATTCTTTATGGTTGTTTTTATAAAGAACTCTATTCATTTAATACTAGTAGGTACAAATGGAACATTTAAGTATATGTTGCGATTTTATCCAAATTGTATTTTCTATAAAGGTAAATTTTTTTTTGTTGAAAAAATCTACTAGAAACTAGTGTCTTGTTCCCCCTTTAATTAACCATTTTTAAACTTGTTTATGTTTAAAGGCAAAATTAGTTTTTTAGTTAATTATCTTACATCTAACACAAATGTTGCTTAATTCTCAAATTTCGTCTTCTTATTTATCAAATTATTTATATACCAGCTGCGAAGCCCGCCTTATTTAATAATAATTCAAATTTCCTAATTTTAATCAATTTTATTTGTCATGAACTATTAATGGGTTTTAAAATTAAAAAAATGACGTCGGCTTCGTCGCGCAAGCCGATTATAATAAGTATAGATGTTTAGAAAATAAATTTGAAGGATTTTACTGTACAGAATAGACAGTGCCGTATTTTAAGGCTAGGCTGAGTCTTCAAGCTCCAACCAGCCCCAAACATGGAAAGAAAAGCAATTTTTTGTTTTATTTATTTTACATTTTCATTTATTAAAGTTGTTATCGGGAAATAAGGACTATATTTTTTATGCAAATAATTTTTATTTTATTGCCAACGTTTCATCAACTTTGTTGACTTCTTCAGGGCTCAAATAGTTATCTTCCTTGCATATTTGTCATTTTTATAATTCTAATTGATAGATTGAAATGACTTGCCTTGGTATGTTTTTTTCTAATTGTAACTAAGAAAGAATTATAAAAATGACAAATATCCAAGGAAGATAACTATTTGAGCCCGAAAGAAGTTAACAAAGTTGATGAGCGTTGATAATAAATAAAAATTATTTGCATAAAAAATATAGTCCTTATTTCCTGATACCAACTTTAATTAAATTTAATCGATGGACATAACTAATCAAAATAATTTTCATTTATTTTTTCTTGATCTTAATTGCCACCTTATTCATAAAGCTTTAACTATTAAATCATTTACACCAAATTGAGGAAGATGGACCCTCAGAATATCTTCAGCCTAGGGGACCACACTATCTTAAATCCGGTAATTAGTAAATGGCATTATACTTTGAATTAATAAGCCATACCCTTCTGTCATGTTTCAAGCACCTAACTCAATTGGTTCGCTGACAAAAAGATTGCAAAATTTGTGGAGATCATACAGAATCTTAAAAATATGCAATTCTTACACTTTTAATAATGATTCTAGGTTGTACACCAACTGTGATTCGACAGGGAACTAACCAGGCTGTGCGTTTCTGGGTAATGGAAACATTAAAAGAATGGTGGGGCCCTGAACCACCAAATAAACTGATCATCGGTCTCTTTGGAGCAACAGCCGGAGCAGCATCTGTATTTGCAAATACTCCGGTTGATGTAGTCAAAACAAGAATGCAGGTAAATATATGTTTTGTTTAAAAATTAATATCATTTATTTTATATACGAGGATAAGTCAAAAATTACCTACACTTTTCGTTCTACAACTTTATTAAACTAAGATAGGAGGCGGCCGCATGCGCATGCGTTGAGTTGGCGCTTCTGTAGTCACGTGTGCGGAATTTAATCACGATCGCGTCAGTTGTCGTCTAGCTACAACAGCATAAGCATGTCAGCTCCGCTATCAGATTGCACCAAAGAGGAGCAACGAGGTGTGTTCAGAGGGTGTGAAAGGTGCTGAAATTCACCGGAGACCTTTGTCACAATACGGGGAAAGTGCTTTATCTCGTAAAAGCGTTTTTTTATGGATCGACATGTTTAAAAATGGCCGAACACAAAAAGAGGGAGCTGGGCGACCGTCAACTTTGAGACGCTTTGAGACCCTGGAACACCCTACCTACAGCCCAGATCTCGCTCCCTCAGACTTCCATCTCTTTGGACCGCTCAAGGAAGCTTTGAGAGGTCGTCGATTTGCCTCAGACATGGACGTTCGGGATGCGGTGCAAAAGTGGCTTCATAACCAACCGAAAACCTTCTACCAGGAAGGCATCCAGAAGCTTGTGGCTCGCTGGACCAAGTGCATTGCTAAAGGTGGAGACTATATCGAAAAATAATGTATCTGTTGTACACCTATCTTAGTTTAATAAAGTTGTAGAACGAAAAGTGTAAGTAATTTTTGACTTATCTTCGTATTTTTCAAAATAATAATAAGCCACGAGAATTTACATTTTAAGATTATTGTTTTTGTTTTTTAAATTCAAATATTTATGATAAAACTGAAGGTGAGGGTTAACAACTATATATTCTCAAATAATAAAGAACTTAAATTATTTTAAAGAAAAACTCAAACCAGTGTCTTAACTAGTCTTTGAAGGACTATGTATTGAATTCGAGACTCTTTTATCTATTTTTTTTTATTTTAATCTAACAAGTAGTATAATGCGTTTTTTCAAACAGCTTAATTTCATTACTATACTTTTCAGGAATTTAATTTTTTTTTTATTTTTGTTCTGCAATTTTCAAGGCCCATAAGCTGGGTCTTGTGTAGGTTGCTATTCGAAGCTAAAGAATTTTCAACTAAAATAATTTAAATTATTTTAAATAGTATACTAAAAAATTCTCTAACCTCGAGACCCTATATTTTGTCCTTTTTCTAATTTTCTAATCATATAATTCTTTATATTGTTAGGAGCAAACCTATTTGTTAACACAAGTTATAAACGAACAAATAAATAAATGATAATACTAAAACATATGGTTGATGGTAAAGATGAAGAATTTTTAATGTGAAACAAGTGACCTAGAAATCTTAACTCATAGTAAATGAATATTTCATATAATATTTATTTTCTTTTATCTTTATGATGAAGAATTAAATTATGGTGAATAGACATATCCGGATAGATCGTAAATATGAGAATTGTGTTTTGTCTCGGTATTATTTAAAATTTTTTTAACATATTATTCATTTCTATTTTCAATTATAAAACTCATTTAATTTTACGAACATGAATTTAGGTCGTATCAAAGATTTTAATATATATGTTTATATTTCATGTAGGAGGATCTTAAAATTAATTGATTATTACAAGTTGATTTTGAGAAAAAATTCAATCTTTCTTTCTCAAATAGATACTCATTTCTTTACATATAAAACTCATATTTAATCCAATTTGAATTATATGATTGTCAAGGGTGTATCTAGAAATTTTTTCTAGCTGGAGGCCAAATTTCAATAATCTGGCAGAACTCCCTCCCCTATAAATTTCACAAGCCACCTTTATAATAAATATAATCGATATAATATTTCAAAAATTTCGATAAAAATAATTTTTGACTTAAGATTCTTTTCCCCCAAAAGTCAAGGCCCCCTACCATACGCCCATGACATGGCTGTTGATAATGGTTAGAAGAGTTTTAGTCCTTAATAACATTACCTTGGGCCTTTCTAATTGATTAAGTCAAAGGAAGCTTATATTCCAATATATTCTCAATTAGATAAAATTATATTTTATTGGATTTATTTATATCAAGCAGAGAACACACTTCTTGATTTATTTTTTATTAATTCAACAACCCACAACATTTAATTTTGGATATAAAAATTTAAAATATTTACTTTATTTTCTTCTTTATGAACAAATATAATAATATTATCAGATTTTTTAAAAATATCTTTTTTTTGTTATACTTTACTTTACATTATTATTTTTCAGGGTCTTGAAGCAAAAAATTATAAAAATACATGGGATTGCACATTGAAAATCATGAAACACGAAGGCCCATTAGCGTAAGTGATATGTTAATTTTTTATCTTAAATTAAAACTAATCGGAAATTAAAAAAGTAAAATATTCTTGCCCTTAGTAACTAGAATTATTTTCTCGATTGGATCTGGACGCCATCTTCTATTTGATTTAAGCCTTTATTTGAATTAGTTTTAGCATTTCAGGGGTGGCCCTCCAAATATTCTAATTGCTATACGCCTGACTTTTGTCTCTCTATCAGTAAATATTCTAGCAATAAGTTTATTTTTTTAAATCATTTTTATTGTGCCTAGGTATTAGACAATATTGTGTTTTGCACGCATTAAAATCAATTAAGTTACGTTATTTATTTAATATTTACAAGGATAAATACTAAAATTTATAAGCGTGACATCTGATATATAGAATTTATAATTTCATGTAAATTTATTCGAATTCACCCCTCTTGACATCCATTGCAAAAAGATATCGGAGAAACAAAATCTTTTCTCACATAAGAATTATAGTATTACCACCCAGTTAAGTAGCTCCCCTCTGTTTGTCCCCAATAAAATTAATAATTACTTACATCTAAAATTTCCCCCTATAGCTTGGCACGTTAGTTAAAGGGAATAAAATGTAAACAAACATATTCTTATAATTAAAAGTTTTTTGTTCCCCATTAACTAGCGTTTTACTGATTTTCGCCAATTCGTATGCTTAAGGAGGTTCTTTCGCGACAATCCACACAAAAAGTTTTAGCCTCGTAACCACTCTATGAATATGGACGGTGTTAAAATTTTAGGTTATGTTTTTTTAACGTGATTGTACATTTTACGCTACTACTTTCTATTTATAAATGGATCGTTTCCAAGCCATTGATATTTTATCCCCTCCACTAAAAATAATCGCCCAAATATGTTTGTTTTTTTTCTTTGTTTTTTATCAAAACTACGTGTTAAACAATTTCAATTTTTTTTAAGTTACTTCGAATATATTATTCTAACAAATATTAGTTTTTCATCAAGATGGTGAAAGTCCTTCAATGAAAAAAATAAAATAATGATCATTTTCCCACCCTTTCCCAATCTACTATATGTAAAAAATTTAATTTTTAATTTCAATTATTTCATGTTTGATGTTGTAAATCCTCTTCAAATTTTAACAGTGTGTTTATTATGTTTTTAATGACTAATATTCCAAGTTTCGAAGACTTCTTGAATTTTTGCATTTGTGAAAGAACTACCTTAAACAATTTAACATTTGACCATTTAAGTATAACAGTTAATGATAATAAATTTTTACAAAAACCCTCTCTAAAAATAACTAAAATAATTTCATCATAAATTTAATTATATTTTCTTTTGGACCTTTTTATTAATTTAATACATGTAGGAGGATTCTTTATTTTATTATTTATTTAAAAATAATAATTTTTGTTTACAGATTCTACAAAGGAGTAACTGCCAGGCTAACCCGAGTCTGCTTGGATGTAGCCATCACATTTATGATTTACGATTCTTTTATGGATCTCTTTAATAAATATTGGCCCAGAAAGGAATAAAGTCAATATTTAAAATATGGACAGCATTTTTTACCCTCGAGATGAATTCAAAAGATGGTTATTTTTTCACAATTTCATATTCTTTTTTTTTTTTGCTAAGTGGGAATGTCAACATATATATTTATTAGATTTTTTTAACTTTTATATTTATCGTAAAAATTTATTGAATACGAATGAATGCTCAAAATAATTTTTCAATCACTAAACGAAATTTGTATGCCATTTTTTTATATACGTATACTTATACCTATATATATATATATATATTATAATTTCATTTAATTCATTATTTTTTATATTCATTATCAGTAATCAGAACTGGTCATTTCCATCATTTTTAGGGAACTAGTTACTAGCTACTTTGATTTTAATGAACTAAGTACAAGTACTAGTTCCTTTCATTTAGTTACTGTCCAGTCCTATCGCTAGCTCTCAATCAATCGAATTTTAATAAGATACGAAAAATAACTGTGATTTTTTCCCCATTTTATAAATGGATTGAAAAGTAGTTTTTGCTTCGGTGTAAATGTAAATCATCTAGTCTTTTTTGTTTACCGATGTTTAATCTTGAAAAAAATAAAACTTTTTCATATTATTGTAATAAATTATATAATACAATAAAAAAATAATATATAAAATCGATAATCTATTGAATTAATAGAAAATTGTATTTTGAAATTGCTACTAGATTAGTTGATAATGTGCTTAAGTATAACTAAGCGCGATTACTTTGGTATGAATTACGAAAAATAATTATCCGAATTTATTTCTTAGGCGTATCAGCGAGAATAAGGCCCATGAGTCTCAAACAGACTTACTGGCTAGTTTCCCAAACCAGGATTAATTTTTATTTAATCGGGCTTGAGTTAATCTCGAAATTTGAATACGAATTATTTTAGGTGCGCTTCACCATATTATTATTTTTGTATATACGAGAGTAGCAGAGTTGTTGATTCATAAAACGAAATTACTGAGGTTGTCCTCTGGTTTATGCAAACAAACATACATTTACATATATATAACGAATATAATATATATATATATAATTGTCAAAAATTACTTAAAAATTAAATCAATATAACGGTAAATCACTCGTATCCATAATAAGCCTTAATTAACAGGAATAGCAGGGAATTGGACAAAAATTAAAAACAGAGTTTTCATTGAATGGGCCAGACGTCTTTTTTTTTCTTTGTCTGTTTAAAAGTAAAAACAACATATTTTTTGTGAGAATTTTGATTTAAAGTTTTTATTTGTTCAAGTGTAAAAAAGATTCTTGAGCAATTGAGGCCTAAGCCAACAATGTATTGTAGTTAAAATAATAAAAAAGATTAAAGGATGTTTCGTCGCGTAGTGGAATTGTCTTTTGACAAAGAGTTATAGAATGAGCCACTGAGGAAGTCGAAATTAATCGACGAAACGTCTGGCCCATTCAATAAAAACTCTGTTTTTAATTTTTGTCCAATTCCCTGCTATTCCTGTTAATTAATTAATCAATATATTTTCATATTTTTCAGAGAATATATCAAATAACAAATACAATTAATAGAAACCGCACTGGTGAAACGCAATCTATGATTATGATGATATCTATGATTAAAATAGAATTAATCGAGCTTAAAATATTAATTAATTTAGAATTCCGCGGAGTAAACTCGCGAGCAAATCCACTCAACGGAATTTTTAACAAATTATAAGTAAATTTGTTTTTCTAGTATATTTATACAAATATAGAAAATTATCAAATTAATTAAATTAATCTTAAGAAATTCAAAGAGAAATTCAAAGATGTTTTTTGTAATTTTCGCTTTATAAAAACATCTTTGAATTTCTCTTTGAATTTCTTAAGATTAATTTAATTAATTTAAAATATTAATCCTGGTTGGTGAAACCGGTCCTTATCACACACCATTTCTGAATAAATGAGTCTTTGATCTTGAAAATTCCTTACTTCGTCATCTGAAAAGTAAATTAAATCTAAAGCTGGGTCCAGATCAACTGCGACACGCAAGAACGAACCTTTTTCTTTGCAAAAATCGAAACACAGGGCCTTAGGGAGAGAGCCCGGTTCCTGGGAAAATAATATTTCGGGACCGATATTAGGGGAAAATAACTTAGTATAATTAAAAGTACATAAAATATAATCCTAGAGTTTAATATTAATATCGTGGTAAACTTTTATACAAAAGTGCTGGTTAAATGTTTCCTTATTCAATTCTTTCTAGAATAATTTTAGTTTTGAGATTTTGAGGCTTTGAGTAACAGTTTAATGGATGTAATTAATTAAAGGAGACAATAAAAGAGTGTGTCTTCTGCTGGAAAAATAATTTTTTAAATTTATTTATAACGATATTTTTCTAGCAGAAGTCATAACTCTTTTATTGTCTCCTTTAATTTATAAAAATTCTGCTACTCTCGGCAAAAATAAACTTTCAATTTGATAAAGATAAGAGTAAATAGATATTTTATTTAATATGGATTTACTATGAGTTAAGGATACTGGGTCACTTATTTCACATTAAAATTAAAAAATTAAAAGATATAAAAAATTTTTCTTTTTCAATATATATATTTCGGGCTATCAACCCATCTTCAGGAAATACGGAAAGTTTTAACTCATAGTAAATCCATATTAAATGGAATATCTATTTACTCTTATCTTTATTAAAGATGTTTCACCTTGCACCAACACCACAATCTCTACTGATTACTTTCAATTTGATGTAAAGTAATGTTAACTTAGTCTTCTTCTTCCTTTTATGTAGGCCGGGGACCTGTATTTTCTAGTCTCTCTCCATCTTTTTATTGGACGACCTCGACTTCTTTCTATTAGCACATTTTACTTTTCTAACCTTTATGTCTTCTTTCATCCTCCGAGATGTGTACATTCCATTCCAATTTTCTCCCTTGAACTCACTCGCCAATGATTTGAATTTCCCATCTCTTTCGGATAACCTGATTAATAATTTTAAATTTAACTTAGTAAAACACTAATACACTAATACCAGATTAAAATTATTTATGTGTATACAGTTTATAGACTTATATTTTTATGTTTTAAAATATTTTTTAAATGTGTTAGCAGTTAAGGTAGTTGTTCCGCCAAATGCGTTTTCTTAGGATTTTTTTGAAATTTATACAGATTATTATTTAAATACTTCTGCATCGATTGGTGGCAAAACAAAATTTATGAACAATACAGTTCCGGAGATATTAAATTTCAAAAATCGAGTTTTTCAGGCTCTTTAACATTGCACTATACAGGATATCGGAAAATTTACATACATATTTAATTATAATTAAGAAACCCTTCTTACCATTTTTATAAAAAACTAAAACAACATTAAACAATAACCAATACATATTTTAAGACAATTTTGATTCATAGTTACAACACAGTTTCTGAGATAATAAGGAATAAATAATGAAAAATGTGCAAAAAAAAATTTACACTAAAAACAATTTGGCAACAGCGCATTTATTTAACCAGCCAAAGATGTATAAAGCGTGCATGCGCTAGATTTTTTCAAAATTATAATTTTTGTAAGGTGTAACATAGGCGTTGATTACATTTCTTAATTTTAAAATGTATTTTACTGTCATTTTAATATAAAAGTATTCAATCTCTTACAATGGTGCCAGATTTGTCAAACGAGCATGGGATTGGCTAGAATCGGTACATAAACAGCAAAAAGTTTTGGGCTTATGAACTATGAATCCTTATTGTCTGTTCTATATACTCTAGCATTAACTTTTTGCTAGTATTGTCGCGAAACAACTACCTTAAGGACCTTGTCTATTTTTACATTTTACTTAACAGGTGCTAATGATTCTATATTCTGGTGAAAAATTGTCCATCTATAAACTGTAATCACTTAAATAATACCTACTAATCTGATATTAGTATTTTACTTCGTTAACATTACTTATATACATAAATATGTTTCCAAAAGCCTTAACACCAAAAATATTCTCCAGTTTGGAGTTAGGATAGATTACTATTTTTGATTAGCTCAGTTTCGATTGATAATAAGCCCTAAGATGAAAATAGTTTTTGAATTTTATTTGACTGTAGCCCATTTTTAATCTTTGATAAAGCTCGTTAAAATAGTATTAAAATAATAATATAAGATTAAATTCAAGATTTGATGTTTCTGTGTAATTAGAAATTAGGCCGATTACACACAATAAATATGCACAAATGCACATACATTATCAAAAAAAGAAAAAAATATTATTGTATTTGGTATAAAACACCGCAAAGATTTTAAAAATATTTATAAAAGTTAAATTAAAATAAATAAAATGTGTAGTAAATCGACTTTCGAGGTTTATGAAGACTGATATTAAAAAAATTACGCCACCAAGTCTTATAAAATTGTATAGAGAATTCTAAAGAAAAAAATAATCAAGACCCGTGCACGTTATAGTTATACTGCACGTGTCACGGAAATTTATCTTGGCCCTGCCCTCCTTCGTCAGGCTTGACCTCATTAGGCAGATCGTTGATGTTAATGCCCTAAATAGAGCAGTCATAAAAAATATCTTCATTATGAGCCGATAATGCAGCGCGTCTCGATTAATAAGGACCCGAGTTGAAAAGAACAGCTTTACTTTAATTTATTTTAAATTATTTGATATCTATATCCGTTCTCGTTCGTTGATTAAAAGTAAATTAATCAAGACAAGGGTGTTTCATAATGAATCTTAAATCTACACGCCTTTATACTTCAAAGGTGTTTCAGGGGCTCCATATACTTTTAAATATTGGGAAATAAATTTTTGATTGTATATTGTTTTAAATGAATATTCTTCTTCAAGTGCTATACTCGATTTCGAGCGTCGGCGATTACTGTAGAGAGTATCCTCTCCATTGTAATTTTCCTGGGGAAATTTTTCACCGGGGTGGTTTTCCATAGCCTTACCCTGAAGGTATTAGATTATAGCTTGTCAAATATTTGCAGAAGGCTCTATAACCAATCGGCCAACCTGACCCCTTTAAATGAATGCAGTTCAAAAAACAATCATAAAACATTTATTAATTATTCAAATGTTTCGGGAGAGATTTTTTCTTCATCAATAAAAAACATGAAGAAGGTATAATTGAAAAGATTTAGTTTCGGGATAAGCAGCGTTGTTGATTCACAATGAGAAAGCAGTGGAGTTAGGACAACTCCGTTGCTTTGCTCTTCTTGATACAAATAAACAAATATCCATATATAATGAATATATATTAACAGTGACTTAGTTCTTATTGTACTTTAAATTTAATGTTGTAAGAAGTTAAAATAAATTAAGCTGTATATCAATACAAATGATACAATTTTTGATGGTTAATTCCAAATATTTCGAAGGCATATGAGCACTTAATTAAAAGTGAAGGGTGTGTGGTTTCACAGTGAATGAAATAAACCTCTTTGAGTTTTATTTCATTCACTGTGAAACTGCACACCCTTTACTTTATTAATTAATATTATGTTTCACCTATAACCTACATCTAAGAAAAAAAATATGAGCTCTTCTTCGTCAGTGGAAGCCATTCATCTCCTCTTCAATAGAATACAAATGTATTATTTTAAAAAGAAGGCAACATTCATTCAAAATATTCCCGACAACAGTACCAAATATACATCAAGAGAAGTGGAGTCAATATATTTCTATTTCATTAATTATTCTTTTGTATTCTAAGTGGTAAGATGAATGGCTTCTACTGATGAAGAAAGGCTCATATACCTTCGACATATTTTGAATTAACCATTGGAAATTTCATTATTTGTACTGATGCACAGGCTAAATTATTCTAACACTTTACAACCATGAATATAGTATGTATGTATACATATTATGTAAATATATAATTTATTTGTTATTTGTCATCCTCCAGTATGACTAATTTCGAAGGTTTGAGCTTCATTATCAGTTTTTAATTATAAATATTCTATCTTTTATTTCTCATGGGCTCAAATACCCGATTGAATGTAGGTGAATTCGTTTTTATTGTAAAAGTAAGTTGGTCACTTCACAAACGAATTCATTATATCTGTGTGGCTTGGTTCAAGAATGGCCACTGTCATTACTTTAAGTTTCTAGCAAATAAAGAAAACCATTACTTTTAACTAAATTGTAAGTTACAATTACATCCATTTCTCCTGTATTTATAACATAGGTAGTGATGAGCCGTGCGCTCCCTATACTATCACATTAGAGTAAACAATAGAGTGAGTGAGTGTATTTATAACATTGACCCTTATTACATTAAAAATTTACCATCAGATAATGTGCAAGATGCTATATATACCCCATTTTTGTAAAACCCTGACATTAGCTTTTCATGAACCAAGCCACAGATATATAGTCAGAAAAAAATTACGGGGAGGGGGGTAGCTACCCACTGTGAGGTTAAGGGAGTATGAATATACCCCTAGGAGTAGAAGAAATAACCTCCCTGATGCCCAGGTTGCTTGCTTTTTTTATCAGAGTATTATTTTTATTGAACATTTTATTTATATCCTGTAAAATTTCGATGTTTACTTCAACATTTCGGAGAGGGGGGGGGGTTAAAACTCTGAGTCCCCCCTTCCCAGGCTGTGGCCATCTCAGGGTTGAACTGGCTATGCAAATTGCACTGGGAACTTTTGGAATAAGGGCCCATTTTCTCTGAAAAAAAATTGCAATGCTTATAAAATATCACATCTTTATTAAGATTACTATTTAAATTATTAAATTTTTAGAAAATCAAAGACTACTCTTACATATTTCTTTAATTACTACTTCATTATCCATAACCATTGACAAATCTTTGTATCTGTTCATTACATTCATTGTATCTACATGATCATCACTTAATCTATTTCTTAAGGTAGTTGTTCAGCCAAATGGGGTTTCTTAGGATTTTTTTGAAATTTAGACAGATTATTATTTAAATACTTCTGCATCGATTGGTGGTAAAACGAAATTTATGAACAATATAGTTCCGGAGATATTAAATTTCAAAAATAGAGTTTTTCAGACTCTTATACATTGCACTATATGGGATATCGGAAAATTTACATACATATTTAATTATAATTAAGAAACCCTTCTTACCATTGTTATAAAAAACTAAACCAACATTAAACAATAACCAATACATATTTTAAGACAATTTTGATTCATAGTTACAACACAGTGTCTGAGATAACAATGAATAAATAATGAAAAATTTATAAAAAAAAATTTACACTAAAAACAATTTGGGAACAGCGCATTTATTTAACCAGCGAAATATGTATAAAGCGTGCATGCGCTAGATTTTTTCAAAATTATAATTTTTGTAAGGTGTAACATAGGCGTTGATTACATTTCTTAATTTTAAAATGTATTTTACTGTCATTTTAATATAAAAATAAAAAATTAATAGGTTTTTTGGACAATTTTATATTTTATTAACGTATTTTATTAATTTTTGCACAACGTTTCGTCCGTTTCCGGACTTTATCAAGTGCTCAATCAGTTAACACATTAAACGTCTATAAAATAGTGAGACCATCGAGAAAACAATCAGTGTACTATAATATTAGCCAACACATATATTCAATTGATTGCTCGTTGAATATATGTGTTGGCTAATATTATAGTACACTGATTGTTTTCTCGATGGTCTCACTATTTTATAGACGTTTAGTGTGTTAACTGATTGAGCACTTGATAGAGTCCGGAAACGGACGAAGCGTTGTGCAAAAATTAATAAAGTACGTTAATAAAATATAAAATTGTCCAAAAACCTATTAATTTTTTATTTAAATAAAAAATGGACATGAAACAACTGAATTAATATAAAAATATTCAATCTCTTACAATGGTGCCAGATTTGGCTAGAATCGATACATAAACAGCAAAAAGTTTTGGGCTTATGAATTATGAATCCTTATTGTCTGTTCTATATACTCTAGCATTAACTTTTTGCTAGTATTTTCGCGAAACAACTACCTTAAGTGATTCTTAATATATTTTAGAATATTAAATGTACGTTGGTATTTTCGATTGTAATCTTTTTTCAAAGGTCGATTATTCACCTGCCCACAGGGAAACTTCCCAGCTTCCCGGTGGGCCAGTCCAAGTCTGTCTATAGGTATATGTTTATTTGTATCAAGAGAGGACAACTTCATTGATTCTCCTTATGAATCAACAAAAGCTGCTTTAAAGAGAATTAAAAATCAAACAAATTAGGTAAAATTGCAAGGAAGGTTTCACATAAAATAAAATAAAACAAAATTGGGTTTAGATTTCGATATATTTCGGGTTGTCAGGCCATCGTAAGGAGTCAGATTTCTGATAACCCGAAATATATCGAAATCTAAACTCACTTTTTTATGTGAAACCCACATTGCAATTTTACCTAATTTTTTTATTATTTAAAAAATGTTTCACCTTGAACCAACCAGGCGCGGATCCAGACCTCTGATATGGGGGGGGGGTCGGAGACGCCCCCCCCCCCCACACACACACACCACACATAGAACTTTATTTTCTTCAATTTTAAAATTTAATGTTATAAAAAAAAAAAAAAAAAATAAACATATAAAAAATGTTGATCTCCAATGCTTGGGGGGGGGGGGAATCGCCCCCCCCTGGATCCGCGCATGGAACCAACACCGATCTCCTTAAAAGTTATAGAATTAAAAATCAACTAAACTTAAACATTTTGAAAAAATTGACAATTTTTCATATTTATATTGATGAAGGGAGAATTTCTCCTGTAATATTTGAATAATTAATAAACGTTTTATTCATGTTTTTTTATAGGCGAAAATCAGGATAGGTGACATCTATTCGAGGTAGATAAAATTAAGCTTCGAGAAAAAGACAAAACTAGCTCCTTCTTCTGCATGATCTGCTTTTCTGAACCTTCGGTGACGTCACGTGTAATAAAATTCTTTTTAAAAGCATTCAACACAAAATGCTTTTCTTTATGACATTTGACGTGATTGGAGACAGAATCTCAACAGCCAATAGAAAAGCGAACAAGCAAGCGAATTCTCCCCGCCTGACATCGATCAAGAGAAATTTATTGGGGAATAAAATATTTTCCCCAATAAGAATAATGTTTTTTATTCCTAGTTAACTAGCGCTTCTAGCGGTGGCTGATTTTCCCCAATATAGAACTGTATTCATTTTATACTTTTTATTATTCTTTTAAATTACATTTAAAATCTATTTAAAGGGACCAAATGGAAAAGTAACCATATATTCTTTTGAACAATATTGTCCATATTTTAATTCCATATCTATTGCTTATTATTCGGGGTCATTTCCATACTGAAATCACAGAATTCATTCCTATAGAAATAAAACTTACTAAGGATTTGGAAAGCGTCAATCATTTTTTTATTTAATTTATTTCGTCATTTCTCTTAAAAAGGAAGACTGTTCATATTTTAGTCATTTAAAAAAATGCTCTCCAAATAAAAGGAATATTTTAATACATTTATTTTAACATTGCTTTTAAAATAGTTTCCCTAAATATTTTTTAATATTGGCAATTAAAATTATGATTAGAATTAATTTCCGATATCTATATGGATTTTTATCAAGGAAATAAAGTTTATATGTTTTGTTATTTATTTTTAAAAGGAAAAGCGAATGTTAATTTGCTTTTTCTAATTCCTATAAAATGAATGTATATTAAATTGTTAATACTTATACTTTTAATTCATTATACATTTTTTATTTTATGAAAATATATAAATATATAAGATTATTTTACACATTTATGAAAATTAAATAATCGTTTTTTTTATTGATTTATTTCAAACTAAAATAAATAAATAAAGGTGAAATAGCCATTTCATATCGTCGGCTTAGAGTGTAAACCTGCTAACTCACAACAAGGAAATTTTACAGGGCAGAGAAAAAACAAACAAAATTTAATATTGTTGTTATTGAAAAAACTGTTTTTCCACATTTTTTTTCTACAACTTACGATTGTAATTTTAAGTAGCAGTTTTACTTGGACGATTCTGCATCCTTTTTTCTTTCGAACAGTATCAATATGTCATACCTATATGATAAATAAAATTAATTTTTAAGAGAAAAATAAAACCGACTTCGAAAAATTAAATGCAACAAATAAAATACACTAAAAGGTATAAAATAATTATTATCTTATTTAGTTACAACTGAGCGACGAGATATTAACATGAAATTGCTTTTTGAAGTCGGTGCCAAACATATACCTTTTATGAATCGCACTCGATGGATCTTAATTAGTACGTTTGGAGGGTATGCTCGCTTATAGGTATAGTTTGTTTGGTACCGACTTCAAAAAGTAATTTCATGTTAAAATTTCGTCGTTTAGTTGTAACTAAATAAGATAATAATTATTTTATACCTTTTAGTGTATTTTGTTTGTTGCATTTAATTTTTTGAAGTCAGTTTTATTTTTTTATTTTTTTATTTTTCTCTTTTTAGTGATGTTAATAATAGTGATCATATCATCAGAACTTGACCAAATTAATATGGCACCATCCCTAAGATACCCCCTTTCCAATAAAAAGAGAATCATCGAAATCGGTTCATAAACAAAGAAGTTAGGCCTGAACAAACCTAACAAAAAAGGTCTAATACCAATTAAAAAAATAGGACCAATCGGAAGCTAGACTGAACCCGTTGCAAAATTTTTTTCAAAATCGGTTCTCAATTGGCGGAGATATGAGGTAACATAGACACAAAAAAAAAATTCAGTCGAATAGAGAACCTCCTCCTTTTTTGAAGTCGGTTAAAAATAGCAGGTTTACACTCTAAGCCGACGATATGCCTTTATCATACACCTCCTGCTCTCTCATTTTAATTCTATTATGCAACAAATAGACATTTAATTGTATTCTAAATTAATAATTGTTTTTACAATGTTTTTTGAAAATATCTTTAAAATATAGTTAAAACTATTTTGACAGAAAAATAAAATTAAGCCACATAAAAGCATTAAGGCTGTCAAAAATATAATCAAACATTTATAAATTATATTTCAAGATATATTTTAATTATTCAATGATATGGTTTATAATGTATGTTATAAATCTACCAGTCCGTCTCGGAAGAAAAACTTCTATGATATAATTTATGTCTATCATTTTTAAATTCTTAAAAGAATATCGGGTAGTTGATCACATAAAATGTGAAGATTTATCAAATTTAATTAGCGTATTATTTCGAATTTAAACCACACTTTTTAATTAAATTTGTAAGATCTAAAATTAGAGTGAGGATTAAATTTAATATTTTAACATCAAATTTTTGCCATTTTCCCAGTCTTCAACGATCGGGTTTTCACTGTTTTAAATTCGAAGTAATACCGTAATTTATGTTATTTTATTTAGGGCCGGTTGTATGTCGCAAAGTAAATTCTTTTTACCACTAACACAGGGTAGATGGTAAATGGAGGGACTGGGATGGCCAATCCCTCCATTTACCATCTACCCTGTGTTAGTGGTAAAAGCATTTACTTTGCGACATACAACCGGCCCTTAAAGGAATTGTGCGGATGATATCAGTATTGTAATAAATACTTTTCAAATCTATTTATTTAGCTAAACAGTTAATTATAAAAATTATAATATCCAGACACAAAAATCAATATGAATCTACAATAAATGTTACAAGTATTTTTCAAAAATATCTATATACCTACGTGCTTAGTTATTGTCGAAAAATAAAAAAATAACCCTAAGGAAATCCCGAGATGTCACCTATTAGCAGGCCCGTGCCTGGCGGGCCTTCATTGCGTGCGCCGCACGCAGGCGTTCAAATAGGCAAGGATTTTTTTTTTATGAGATTAAAATATGAAATTTGTAAAAAAAAATTTTCAAATCATTTAAAGTTTTTCTTTTTACAAATTTCATATTTTAATCTTATAAAAAAAATCCCTGGCGATTTGAACACCTTCGTGCGGCGCACGCAATGAACACGGGCCTGCCTATTAGATCCGAGCTGAAATTTATTTATATATCAGAAAATCGAACACGAGTTTCAAAATTAGTAATCTGGGCCGATTGGCTACCATATGAGGTGAACCCCTGACATGTATAGCACTAAATATTTCACTAAAAGATTTAATCTTAGAGCTCTCGTAATTTCTTTAGAAATTTATATTTTACTACTATCACTAATGTGAACTCTTATAAAAAATTAGCTGTTAATATAAACCATATAATTATATTTATTATTAATTAAAGGAATCGTAGGGAGTTGGACATGACTTTAAATTAAATACAAGTTTTTATTTAAATACGCCAAACGTTTCGTGGCTGGTTTGAAACTTCTTCAGTGGCTCATTTATTAAACTTATTTGTCTGAAGTTTTAACTAAGAGAAGAACCATTTTCAAACAGTATCCTTACAATTCACTCAATTTTATCAAATAATATAAAACATAAACCTTTTAAAACAATGTAATTGTTTCCTGTCAAAATAATTAAAAGAATCAAATCGAACAAAGAAATTTTTATTTATTATGTACTATTGATATCTTATTAAGAAGTTCTTAAATGGAGTGAATTGTAAGGATACTGTTTGAAAATGGTTTTTCTCTTAGTTAAAACTCCAGACAAATAAGTTTAATAAATGAGTCACTGAAGAAGTTGCAAACCAGCAACGAAACGTTTGGCGTATTTAAATAAAAACTTGTATTTAATTTAAAGTCATGTCCAGCTCCCTACGATTTCTTTAATTATTAATCATGGACACGAATAATGAAATATTACATATATATTTATATTTTTAATAATTAATACTTAATTATTATTTAATACAATCTCTTATATTATATAATATAATGTTGAAACCTGAATAATTCATTTAAAATAAATAATATATCAATACCAATTGGCCAAAATCACAATATTCGAGATATATAGAATTAATAATTCAATGTAAATTAACCCCTTAACAGTTTGGGGAGTTCGTTAACGTGAAATAAAAAAAGAAATCAATATATTATTATGGGGAAAAATGTTTGTGATCCCCATTAAAGAGCGCATCTAGTGGATGCCGATTTTCGCCCAAAACTTTTTTCTATTAAAAGAAATTCTTTATAAAAGTTTTTTAAAAACAACTAATCTCATCTGATAGAGAATTTCTTCATGGTGTTAAGATTTATTCACGTACTGAATAATCGCTTATATAAAAAAAAAGTAATCTGTGTCTCTGTGTTGGGTTTCTAATGAATCTACGTTTGATGTAACTAGATTATAAACAAACAATCTAAATGTAGATAATATATGTGCCCATAATTATGAAAGTGGTCTAAGTCATTGATTGTTAGTTTCGAGATATTTAAAGGTTTGTAAAATAAACAAGATTCGAATTCTGTATAATGAAACAAACAGAAATCCCCTTAACGGTTCAATTTTATGCGATTTTTCAAAACTGACATCTTATTACTGTACTTTAAATGAATGGAATATATAAAATATGAAAAAACTAATTTTTTGACATAGTCCACTTTCATAATTATGGGCACATATTACCTTCGGTAACATAGAAGAATTAAAATTACCTATACTTAGATAACGGTACTATGATGTTTTTATATAAATTATTTGTGTTAAAATGAGGCAATTAAAAACTTTGTGAACAGTTAAGATGTTCTCATAAGGAGATAAAAGACTGTTAAATAAACCCAAATTCTTCTTGTCCTTAGCAAATATTTATTTAAAACTGTTTGTGTCCTAGTTTTAAATAAATATTTGCTAAGGACAGGAAGAATTTGGGTTTATTTAACAGCCTTCTTTTTTCTCCTTACGAGAACATCTTAACTGTTCTCAGGGTTTTTAATTGCCTCATTTTAACACAAATAATTTATATAAAACTGAGGGGTGGACCGCGATTGGATTTAGGTGTACACCGTCTTTGGAATTATTTGGAATTCATTAGATAATCTATTGTCATCTATTGTCTTCTACTTGGAAATGAAAGTGGAAGTAGGTGTACACGATTTTAGGCCGCGGTTCACCCCTCGTATAAAATTGCTATTTTTTATTTTCAATTAATTAAATGGACGTTTAGGCCTATCCTGTAATGCATTGGTTATAACGAATATTCGTGTTATAGATCACGCTATGAACCATCCTCTGAATGTTTAATCTAAATCTTATTTTAGAAACTGTTAGTTTGGCTTTGTATTTGACAACGCCAATTGCTATAATAAAACATATGTTAGGTACTCAAAAAAAAAAAATTAATGTTGAATAACTCCAGTAGTGTACCTACAGCTATCAAGGACTTGGGCTGAAATCTCCCTGGGGCCATCCTAATTAGAATGATCACTATACAAAATGTCAACACAAATATAAAGTATAATTAACATTTATTTAATTCAATAGTTAAAATGATTTGGAAAACATAAAATCTCTGACTAAAGAAAAAACAACTTAGAGCAGACAACATATTTTTGAGGCGTTCAAAAGCAGAGAGGACCAATCCACAATTTTCTCTGATACACCTCAATAATCAAGTAGGTTTTTGATAAAACTAAATAGACAGAGTGGTCCAAACTTAGTTTTTCAACGTCTTTCTAGATTACAGCCCAGGTACCACTTTTGCCATAAGCCTTACCTCTATTTTGGTGAATTTCTCATAAAAAACTAAAAGTGGGTTGGTCCACTCTGCTTTTGAACGCCTCATTTAAAAGCTTATTCTTCTGCCATTTTTGTTGTTTCTATCAAAAAAAAGCTAAAACTCTTTTTTCGAGCTTTGACTTATAAAATTTTTTTATAGCTTCATCAAAATTGTTGTTATTTGCTACAGCATTTTCAATGGCAAAGGTTCTTAAGAGGCCCCTCGGTACGTCACTGAACGCACGACTCTCCAATGGGGGGGGGGGGGGGGATTCGCAAGGGGCCCAAATTTTTTTGATTTTTTTTCTTTGAATAAAATTGTCTATTTAAATAAAAATGAAACTTCACTGACACACTTTGATTATTTTCTAAAACTATTACTTATAGGGAATTACTATTATATGTATAATAAAAAAAGAACTAAGTTTAAATATAAACTACTTTATTCTGGAGGCATAAAATTATATTTTGCGGGGGGGGTTTCTTCCGCCACTGAAAAATTAATATTTAGAACGAATCAAGGTTTTAATATAATAAATATACATTTTTCTTTTTCAAATGTGTAATACTTCTTATTGCTTTTTAACCATATATTAATATTAACAAACGATAGATACCTATACATTCATCCATCATCTAATGCAGCGCTTCTTAAACTTTTTTAATGGGTGACCCTATTTTGACTGTGAAGTCATCGTTGCCCTATGTTTCGCTACACCAAAATTCAGTTTCGCGACCCATAGTTTAAGAAGCCCTGATCAAATGTAATACATTTTTTATATTTTTATTTATATTATTTTTTTTTGTTAATTTTTTATATAATTTTATTTTCTTATATAATATATATTATATTCAATACAAATATATTTATACATTATTTTACACACAATTGGTAATATTTACATTTTGTAAAATTATACTATCAATACATATTTTGAAAAAATATAAAATTAAAAAAAAATCGCAAATTATTTATTTATTTTCATTTTTAAAAACTACGTATTTTCATTAAAAATAAAACTTTCAAAATGCAATTTTTTTTTACTTATCCTTAATAAGATGTTTCACATAAGGAGACATTTTCATGTTGAATCTAGAGGGTTTTCAAATCACTAATTATGAATATGGCCCAAAATATCAACCTCTTCACTCCTAAAATAAAAGAGGTGACTATCCTTAATAATTAATGATTCCATTAAAACAATGTTTTTTTTCAGATTCTAGGGCAATTCCAAATCACAAAGAATGAATGGTCCAAATTAAGTTTTCTAACCATCCCTTCATTTTCAAAAAGGGGTGACTACTCTTCATTATTTATTTTCCTTTAAAGGGTGGTTTCTTGCATATTCTAAGGAAATTCTGAATCACTAAGCAAGAATATGGCTTGAATTTTGAATTAATTGTGTTCAGAAACCCACTTCAAAGTTAGAAGCCCTTAGAATGTAAAATATTTCTATTTCTAAAACTAGACACTGATTATTTATTATATTTTAGAATATGTAACTTCAAAACTGAATGGAAAATCAGAAAAGTTTCAGGAAAACAATTTAAATTAATAATACAGAATCCATAAATCTAGATCGTCATTTAAAATGGAAAAAATGCTTTTTAATTGGAAGTACTATTTTCTCGGCTTAATTACTCTTGGCGAATTTAACTTGGTAGCAACCTAGATTTAACTAGTTACTTTTTTCAAACTTGGGCTTTATTTACAGAAGTGTTATGGGTGTGATTTTATTTACACGTTAAGTTGATGATTTCTGCCAATATCTCTGCCAAGACAAACAGATAAATAGAGAATCTTAGTTTTTTTTATCATGATATTGATACGTCCGCGGTGGACCCTATGTATCGTGAAAGTAAGATAAATAAATTTAAATAAAAACATGTAAAAAATAAGTTTTTATTCATCAATTTACATTTTAGGAATAATATTGGTTTCCAAATCTATATAAGAACTTGGACCCGATTCAGTCAATTTGTACCCATCAATCTTTTTGATCCAGGGCACCATCTAAAAAAAAATCAAAAATATAACATGCATTTAGAAATTTGAGAAAAAAAAAGCGAATTTTTTTTTTTAAGACTAAATACGTCGACCACAAGTTTTATAGACGCTTAGCGACTAAATTATTATCTCGGTATGTGAACTTCATTTGCACTTGACCGCTTAGATTGGTATTTAACCACCTACTTTGGGAAAAGATAAAATGAAAATAATACACAATTTTGTAGGAAGATAATAAATGATAGAAATTAAAATTGTGATCTACAAAAGTGTAGATATTATTAGAGATTATGAATCAGAGATACGAAAAAATAGCCGACCAAGTGCTTCCCTGATCGCATACCGAGAGTTCCCTATTTTATAACGTCCAAAATACTTGAGATATCAAATTCATTCTTAGCTGATAAGGAGAGAATGAGGGAATTAGTGAAGATTTTTCCGTAATTTTATGTTAAGCCAATTTTAAACGCTTACAGATATAAAAATACCCTAAAAATGGCTCTTTGGAATTTTCTCACACCGTCATTTTAAACTAAAATAAATTAAAAAAAAAAAAAAAACTTAATTTTACTTAAAAATATTTTTACAGGGACACACCTCACACCTCAGGATAAAAAAAAAATTTTGACTCCATAAAAACTCTTCTCAAAATAATCATTCGATTAAAATTTTAATACAATTTTGGAGAAAATGAATGCCTGTTGCTTTTAAATTTCAAGTTTGTATCTTATCAAGGTGTATAGCGTGGGCAGGCCAAGTTCGAGCATTAGCTTGGCTGTACACGCTGTACGCTATTTACACGAACCATTTCGAACCAATTTCGACCCCCCCCCCTCCTGCAGCTCGGAATTCATTTGAGATACAGAGCTGAAATTATACACTTTTAATTATGTAATCCAGCTTGAGGAGTGTTTCAAATTTCAATAATATAGCTTAAATAGATTCTGAGATATGGACCTGAGAAAATAGCTAATTTTGGCACTCACTGACTCACTGATAGGTCATCAAAACCTCTAGGGTACTTTCAATCATCCCAAAATCATGAAATTTCGCCTGCTAGTAGAGTTTGTGACAGAAACAAAGAAAAAATTCCAAAAATCCAAACTTTCTATCTTTCAACTACTTCAAAATGGGGGGAGGGTCAAAAATGAAAATTCTAGCCCATTGGACCAAACTCAACCAAATTTTATATACATATTCTGTGGGCCCCCAGAAGCCTAGAAATGCAAAAACTAACCACCCAAAATGGGGGGGGTCAAAAATAAAAATTCCAGCCCTTTGGACCAACGGGCTTCCTCATAGCTTACAAAAAGAAGAAAAATCTCAACCAAAACATTCTGTGAAAAAACAGGCCAAGTTCGAAAAAGTAGTGAAATCTAGTGTGTAGCCAAGTTAAATTCGCCAAGAATAATAATTAAGTTGAGAAAATAGTAGATCTCTCAACTTAATTATTCATGACGAATTTAACTTTAGCGAATTTAGATTTCACTACTTTTTCGAATTTGGCCTGTTTTTTCTCACAGAATGTTTTGGTTGAGATTTAGTTTACGAGCAACACTGCTCTGACAGACAGACAGACGAATAAACAGATTTGTAGGATCCCGTTTTTCTTTTTATATGGAACCCTAATAATCCGATCAAAAACATATTCTTACTTCTAAGAGCATCAAGTAATGATTTTTGTTCAGTTGAACAATTGGATTCCCATATAAAGTTAGTTCTTGAAGAGCTTTCAAATGATTTAAATGTCGAAATTGATCTTTATCCTTGAATAAAAATAAAATTAAAATTTGAAAAAAATAATTAAATAATACTGAATGAATGGGTGGACATTATTAATTTTACCGATATCCGATTTTTACAGAGGAATAATTTTTCCAAATTAGTTAAACTTTTGAGAAAATAAAGAAAATGTAATTTATTGCCGGAAAGATAAAGCTCTCGAAGCGCTGGCACAAAAGTAAAATCATCTTTGGTTGCGGACGCTATTTTGTTCCGATCCATTAGCAGGTACTCTAATTTAGATAATCCATTCAGACCTAGAAAAATAATAATAATAATAAAATTATTTTATGTCGAAAATTTGTTGTTCAATTTGCTAGTTATCATAATTTTTATGGTTTCAAAGCTAAACAAGTCTGATTAAAGTTTCTGTAAAGAAAAATGAATGAGGTTGTCCTCTGCTTGATGTAAATAAACATAATATGTATATCTAGAGACACGGCAGGGTGTCAGCCAAGTTCGGAAAAACGGGCGACGCACCGGCCATGTGTATATTTATATGAACCATTTCAAGCTATTTTCAGCCCCCCCCCCCCCCATAACTCAAAAACTATTAGACTTAGTCACTTGAAATTTTTCATGGCTAATAAGGCCCACTGGAATACCCTGAATCCCAAATTTCCTGAATAAATCTAATATAGTTCTTGAGTTATTAAGCTCTGAAAAGTGCCATTTTTAACTCTGACTCACTCACTCACTCACTGATTGACATATGAAAAACCTAAAGTACTTCCGCTGATCCTAGAATGCTGAAATTTGACAGACTGGTAGAGTTTGGGCTACAGTTAAAGGGAAAAATCGAAAAAGCAAAACTTTCCCTTTTTCAGGACCTAAAATGAAGGGCTGAAATTGATTATAGGCTTAATTAACATAATAGTGAAAATACAATCAAGCTAGAATTCTGAAATTTGGCATACTGGTAAAGCTTGGCACATTAATAAAGGAGGAAATTGAAAAACCGAAACTTTCCCTTCTTCGGGGTCCGAAATGAAGGGGTGAAATTTATGAAAAACCGACCGGGTTTTTAACAGATTATTTATGAGAAATATTTAATTATTATTATTATTTTTTTGTTGCTTTTGGACCCTTGGGATCACGCAAAGCTTGATGTCTCTTTCTGGTTGGACCTTCCACGCCTCTATCTTTTTCCGGAACGTGTTATCGAGTTCCATGGTCAGGCTATGTAATTTTCCTGGCCGGATGAGTGTGTTGATGTTAAAGGTGCCCAGGTATGTATGGATTTTTGGCGTTATTCTTCCATTGTTTCTTCCTTGATTTCGTGATGGTCCGGGTCCCCCAGAATCTGAATGCCCGGTTGCCACTCGAGGGTGGGTGGATTGGTTACCACCTGGGGTAATCTTGTTTTGCCTCTCACGATTCATGGTTGCTTGTTACGAAATTTTGTCCTGCGCATGCGCGAGGTTTTGTAGAACCAGAGATTGTCAGTTTCTGGAGCCGAGGGGCCGGTTTTTTATTATCTTCAAATAAATTCACTTTGCTTCTTGCTGGGATCGAACTGATGAAGTCTAGGTTGATGTTCTCCTTATCGGATTAGAAAAGTTAATGATTTAACCGATTGCGCTACCGACCCCACTATTTAATTATTATTAATATAAATGTTTAAATGTAATTATTTAGATAAAACTTTTCAAAAATTAATGATATCTGACCAAAAACATAAATGTGAAAAAGGGGCCAAGTTCGGTACCAACAGCTTCGCCGACAAAAGAGTTGAGATCTAAAAGGGTACCAAGTTCCATAGCAGTTGCTTAAATCATAGCTATAGGGATGAACAACGATCTCCAATTGATTTAAAAGAAAATTTGTTACGTTCTTTGATATTAAATTTATAGCTTGGCAAGTTATACATCCAACTAAATTGTTTGTAGTATAAAATATGAACAACTAGATAAATTAAAAGCTTGTATTAAATATCATCAAGTTAAACGTAATTTATTGTCTATTATAACTTGCCAAGTTATATATTTAATATCAAAGAACCTTACAAATTTTCTTTTAAATCAATTGAAGATCGTTGTTAATCCCTATAGCTATGATTTAATGGAACTATGGAACTTATTACCCGTTTAGATTTCAACTCTTTTGTCGGCGAAGCCGTTGGTACCGAAACTTGCCCCTTTTTCACATTTATGTTTTTCTCAGATCTACTTATCATCACCATCATTCTCAAACCTCGTATCTCCATTTTTTTCAACCGTTGAGAAAATAAAAAAAACTTTTATTTGTAACTATTTGCTTCAGAATAATACGAGTTATGGTTTCTTCAATTTAACGATATTTCTGTCATGATTTTTGTTATGAGGTTTAGTTATAACATGTAAATAGTTAAGAGCTTTGGGAAAAATAAAAGTTGATTTCGCCAAAAAGGAGATGCGAGGTTTGAGAATGATATACCTATATACTAAATATAAATATCGTCGGCTTAGAGTGTAAAGCTGCTAACTCCATTTTCTATCATATATGACATATTAAGTGCGTTCGAAAGAAAAAGAGATGCAGCATCGTCCAAGTAAAACTGCTACTTAAAATTACGATCGTAAGTTGTAGAAAAAAAATGTGAAAAATAGTTTCTTTCCATAACAACAATATTAAATTTTGTTTGTTTTTTTTCTCTGCCCTGTAAAATTTCTTTGTAGTGAGTTAGCAGGTTTACTCTCCAAGGACCGGTTGTATGTCGGTTGGTAAACTCTTTTTAACCGTTGGCAAAGGGTAAATGGCTGGGATGGCCAATCAGATGAAAGTGCCTGCCAATCAGATGACAGACACTTTCATCTGATTGGCCATCCCAGCCATTTACCCTTTGCCAACGGTTAAAAAGAGTTTACCAACTGACATACAATCGGCCCTAAGCCGACGATTGTATATCTTCACTACACTAAATTTCTGCTGATAATGAAAAATTGTACAGAATATTGTTACTGTCACTGAGAGAGAAGACAGAGGGGAGTGTCCCGATATATTTCCTTCACTGACCTTTCAAAACCCTGAAGAAGGAAGGAAGAAACTTCCGAAATTTTATCTTTAATATTTTTCCCATCTGATAAAATCAATCATCAACGTACCTGACGTATCTGTAATATTATTTTCAAATATAAAAAGTGCTCGTAATTCCGGGGTAACTAATCCTAAATGAAGTGAGTTCATCGATGTAATGTGATTATTATCCAGGAAAAGAGCTGAAAGCCGGTTCATCGGCGGATTTTTTGACGAAATTTGTGTGATCTGTGAATTTAACATTATTAATTATTATATCAAAGCTATCTATTCACAGTGTGTAATTCACACCAGCCGAAACGCGATCGGAAGATGGTGAAAAAGATTCCATTACTAAAACCTATTCAAACTATGTACTATATTATATCTATCATTGGATGGTATTTTCGTTTTTCAGAACTCTCATGGGATAAAGTTTCAAAATATTTAATAGAAAATGGGTCGGATGGGTTATCATTGGAAAGATCTTTTAAAAGAAAAAACTATTTATGAAAAAAATGTAGATTTAGCTGTTTTTGAATTATTAAAAAAAAAAAATTAAGCAAATAAAAAAATACAATCATCACAATTTCTTCAAATTTTAGAATTTACTTTTTATCGACATTATTTTTCAATAAAATCTTTTCCGCCATCCTGCCAACAATCACCCAAATTTTCTCAAATTTTAGAGTTTGCTTTTTACAACGATTTTTAACAAAATTTAATTACAAATCGTTAACACCATTGATTAAATTTTTTTTTAAATTTTATAATACGTTTGTTTCCAACGTTTAAAGTTAAGCTCACTCTCTTTTTCAATAAAAATCGCTTTTATTTCATTTCCTTGATTTGAATTTGTTCAGATTATCTTTTTATGACATTTCTCGATCTAAGTAGGTAAATAAATTTTTTATAAAAAATTTACTTTATCTATTAGAACTTTGCTATGCTACGAAATTTAAAACTGAATTGGGTGCAGGTTATTGAAATGAAGTTTTGAGTAAAACACAAAAACTGTTTTTTGAGAATTGTGTATAATAATTGAAGAAACTTTTAATGAACAAATAAAAAATATATGGATCTATTGTTTGCTTATGTAGCTATTTTTTAATATTATAAACTTCTAACGTATAGCAACCGGCGTTGCCATTTTATTTCTACTCAAAAACGGCAAGAACAATAGCTTTTCCTCCTTATAAAAGTTTTGTCTTTATAAAAGATTTATTCAACGTTCCATAGGGTACTTACAATTTGTACCGGAAAATAAAAATCTGGTAAAGGCTTTGATAATACGTTTTATTTTTATCTTCCAATCGTCCCGTTTCGTTGTCGAAATAAATGGGTGGCACTAATTGTGAATCACCCTGTATACTTAGAAATACTTACTTGATTATGACTTAACAAAAGGGTCTCCAACTTTGTCATCACTTCTATACCGGACACAATGTTTATTTCATTATGACTCAAGTTTAGGTAAGTAATATTTGGTAAATCATTCTTCTCGAGCGCGATCTATATGGTAAATTTTATTTATATTTATTTAATTGAAATAAATACAATTCTTAAAAAAATCAATCGTCTTTGAAGGACACAATAAACGAATGTGTCTTCTGCTGGAAAAATAAACTGCTACTCGCGGCAAAAAGAAACTTTCAATTCAATCGTCATTATTGGCCGCGATGTAGAATACCTCATAGACTTTTAAGCTTTGTAGCACTGTACTGTCTTGGCGCCGGTCCAATGGCCTCCATTTTCCTGGGAATTTTATCTCATTTGTTCTAAGACCCGAATCAAAATATATTGTTATGAATAATTGCTTTGCAAATTTTTCGATATTTTGAAAACAGTCACATTTTTTACAACTTAATAAATTTCCACAATATTTCAGGGTGATGTTTGACCATTTCACTTTTGATATTGTAAATCTCTTTATTATTCATGTGAATCTTTTGAGGTGTCAAACACCTGTTTGCCCAAAATGACGCGAAGTAATTTTTGCCTCTCCCTCGCGCCAACACAATTTCAAGCAAAATATCACGATAATTTATAGGAAGTATAATTACACTACATTCATATAATATAAATTTGATACTATTTCCATGATTCTCTGGGTATGTTAAGCAAAGCATTAAGCGTTTGAAATCTTATACCTAATTTCGTCACACTGCCAGTGACCAGACGTCCCACATTTGGGTTTCTTGTCCCACACATCGAAAATGCCACACAAAGTGTTCCACATTGGACAATCTTTTGTCTTGTGGATTAAAAAAATTTATATTTATTAATTATTTTTACAATGTCTCTGGACGAGACCCTATGTATTTTTTATAAAACACCCACGTGCTAAAATTCAACCTAAATGAATACTACAATTTGTGACTTTGATTGAGACCAAGAGTTCCATAGTCTTTATCTGATAATCCTTTGAATACACGCTTGGCGCGAGACCGATCCAAAACTTCATCTGCTTCGGGAAAATGGCTTGCGCCTTTTTTAGTCATTCCCTTAACAGATCTGCCAATTAATTGTCTAAATATCAGGGGCTCCGATTATAGCAATTAAATGACCGGACTGTGCTTAGAAACATTGAAAGCTATATTTCAAGTGAAGTGCAATTTCTCCAATATTTATGAGGAATTTTTAACATTATATCACAAAATGATGAATTATTGAAAAAAGTTCATATTTAATCGGAAAAATACGAGTGTTTATATCTTTATTTGTTATGGTGATGTTTTAATGTTATGCATGACTGCTTTTATTCTATTATGGTTTTACAATATATATAATATGATAATAAAATAATTATATACATACAGATTCATGTCCCACATTCCATTGTAAAACATCTGGTCACTTTATACTAGTATCAAATAAAGAGGTATTCTACGTTAAAAAGAAAGGCCAGCTGGAACCTCGCCCCTATTACGAATTTCTGGCTATCCGATTGATTACCAAATTATCAGAATTAGTCAAATAATAACGAAATACATTAGTACCTTACGAATAGAACAATTGATCAAAGATAGTGAAGTGACATTGTGAAATTCTTTCTTTTTAGTTAATTCAGGTAGAATTTTAAGATTAAGAATTTGTCCAAATGTATGTGCCGATAGACGTAATTCAGATTCATCAATAGCCAATCCGTCTAAATACTAATAAACAACATTTGAAGTTTTAATATTATCTGTGAGACATTAGTTTACATTGTTTAACAGTTAGGTACATTATAAGGAAAACTTTTTTAATATTCATTTTTTATTCTTTATTAAAAATTCTACTTATTCTGAAAACAGTATTTCCGCTAAGAAAATATGTTTTTCATTTACACAGGGCAGCAAGGAAATCTAGTTATCTCGAAACTAAGTAAAGTGACCTTTATTTTAAGTTATTAGAGATAATTTTGAATAAGTAAAAATGAATAATAAGAAATAATAAAATATGGACAAATTAGCTTAAAATTTAATTATAGGGTGATCCAAAATAATATATAGGTGAAGATCCCTTTAGATATTTTGAAGGAGACAATAAAAGAGTGTGTCTTCTGTTGGAATTATAAATTTTATTTATAACGAGACTATAGTTTTGAAGGCTTTGCCCTCTTCATCACTCTATTACAATTGATTCACAGGAATTAATGTATGAATGGAAAGCTACAATTACAATTGATTCACAGGAATTAATGTATGAATGGAAAGCTACATTAATTCCTGTGAATCAATTGTAATAGAATGATGAAGAGGGCAAAGCCCTCAAAACTATAGTCTCGTTATAAATAAAATTTATAATTCCAGCAGAAGACACACTCTTTTATTGTTTCCTTCAATATTTAAAAATTATGCTACCCTCGGCACAAAAACTTTCAATTTACTTTACATAGTATAAGCGATTTTCATATTATAGACTTTATGGGCCGTCCTGTGCATAAATTGTTTGAATTTGTGAGCATCGACCGTAAAAGTTATGAAGGTTGTATGTAAGTATTAGCAAATACTATATATATAGTATATTGGCTGGCAAAATGGGTTTGTGCCCGATGCCAATAAATAATATTAAAAAAAACTGTATATACAGTATTTGGTATTAGGTTTCGGACAAAAATAACATCTTAGTTGATTATTTCCGAGCTTTCGCTCTTTTATTTGATCAGCTTCAGGGCTATAAGCTATAAATTATAAAACATTGCCATTATAGTTTATACAGTAGACCTGAAGATGATCAAATAAAAATAAAAAAGCACAGAAAAAACAACAACAATTAAGTAGTTATTTTTAACCAGAAACCTAATAGTGTCTCAACATCTTCATTAAACATAAATTTTCTAAAAACTGTTTTTAGAACAAGGAAGAATAACTTTTGCTCCCAAAATCAAAAAAATAAAATAATAATAATATTGAACTTGATTCGGCGAAACTCTCTTTTAAGGAATTGCGACATAAAGAAATAAATTAGCTTACTTCTAAACTTTTGATATTGAATACAAAGTAGGCTCGGTATTTTTCACAATTTTGTATTTTATTTCCTGTTAAATCAAGAATCCGTAAATATTCTAAACACGATATCATGGAGGCTGATTCGATTTTTAAGATACGATTATCAGCGGCATATAATTCGTTCAGGGATTTGAGATGAGCTAAACCATTTAGTGTTTCAAGTGAATTAGATGAGATATCTAAAACCTGGAAAGGATATAAAATGTTAAAAGATTTTCTCTCTACTCTTTGCTTTCATAAGATTAACCCTCAGTCAGGATCAAATGATTTTTTGATTCTCCTTACCCACACATTTCTAAATATCTAATCTTTAACTTGAATGTGTTGAGTCAGCTGTATTCTATCTCGTAGGCCATGGCCAGGCTACTTGTGTTTGTGGCCTTGTACTATAGAGAAAGAAATATTTCACAGCGATATATTTAATCTAGCAGATTCATTGCACTCGTATGAGATAATTTTGTATTTCTCCAATATAATTTTTTATACAGTACTACCCTTCATACAATCCAAAAATACCATCCATATAAATGCTGTTGTATTTTTTAAATGTAGTAATCAGGTATTTTATTTTATAATTAATTTTCTAGATTCATTGCGTTTATTTAGAGTATACATCATAACTTAATGATTTATTCATTTATAAATAATCATTGCCCAGCCCAAGCTGCTGGACCTAGAATGTTAAAATTTTGGAAAATACTTCTAGGACGAAAGCACTAGGGTGGTCTTTATTTTGGGTATTTTCGAATTTTTACGCTGACAGAGGCTCATATGGTTTGAAATAATTAAAAAAAATATCCCCCAAGTTTCAAGTCTTTAACCTATGACTGCACAGCGATGCAAGTTTCCCATCTAAATAACATGGGGTTTTGGCATTGAACGATCAATTTTTTATTCAGGCCAAAATAATGGTTCAAAAAATTTACTCTGTAGACATTATCCATAATAAGCTGTCCCTGAGAATTCTTACAGATTTTTAGCTATTATAATTTTTGAGTCTGTAACTTACTAACACTAAGATATAAATAGCAATAATTTATCTAGCTGTAACTCCAAAATTATAATAGCTGAAAATCTGTCAAAATTCTGAAGGATAGCTACTATTATAAGGGTAATGTCTACAGAGTTTCAAATTTTTTGAATCATTATTTTGGCTGAAATAAAAAATTGATCGTTCAATGCCAAAAACCCCATGTTATTTAGATAGGAAAGTTGCATCGCTGTGTGGCACATGTTAAAATTAAGATAAAAACTTGAATCTTGGGGGATATTTTTTTATTTATGTTGTACCATATGAGCATCTGCCAGCGTAAAAATTCGAAAATACCCAAAATAACGACCACCAACCAAGTAAGCATAAGGATACAATGGTAAAAACTATCATCGGACTTTAATTTAAAAATATGGTGTTATTATTATTAATTTTATTCGAAAAATATTTTTTCCAATGGGAACACATAAAAGCTGCCCGCAAGGTAAAGATTACGCCGGCTTGGAAAGGGTTTCCCTGTTGGCACTTGTTATACATATATTGTCGAAAATCTCGATAGACCTGACATCCCTTCTAAATATTTAAAAATAATAATTACATATAAAGTCCCTCTTGACATCTTATGACAGAATGTTATCGGGAAACAAAATTTTTACTCCCATAAGAAAAATAGTTTTACTTTCCCGTTAAGTAGCGCCTCTATAGTTGCCGATTTTTGCCAATAAATATATTACCTGCTAAATAGAGATAACCGAGGGGTGAACCGTGATTGGAATTAGGTGTACACCGTCTTTGGAATTATGTGGAATTATTTTGGAATTCATTAGATAATGCCCCTTCATCTATTGTCTTCTACTTAGAAATGAAAGTGGAAGTGGAAGTAGGTGTATACGATATTAGGTCGCGGTTCACCCCTCGGAGATAACATTCTTAAAATAGCCAAAATGATTATCATACTTGTTTTGATTTCAGTTCTGTCACAATTAGTGTCATAATGAATTATCCGCCAAGTGTTTGGTCACGGTGACACAGTAAGGCTGCCCCCTGACAAGGCTGCGCCCGGGCGACACTGATGCCATGACAGTCTTGAAGCAGCCATCTTGATGTAATCATCATCTTTTGTTATAATAAACCTTACTGTTAAAATGTTACCTGTCTTAATATATTATTAACCTGAAGTCCATACATATTATTACATAGCGCAGTCGTGGATTAACCAGAAGAAAATAAATTAAGAAAAAAGAACAAAAGAAAAAAATGGACGGACTCAAGTTACCGCAGCCGATGTCGTTCACCGGTGATGGGCATACAAATAGAGAATTGCACGCTAGCCTACTTACTTTTGCTGACGACCAGGTCCTGATGGAGACGGGAAAGATGACGCTTACTCTGCTCCGAAAGCTAAAGGAAGAATATGAAAAATGCGGGCCTTAGTATTCCAAAAGGCAATTCTCCGAAAAACAGAGTATCTGGGTGCACTTGGTGAGAAAGATACTGGATAAATAAATCGGCATAGAGAAACACCCAGACCAAAGTTTAAATGAACACGGGGGTAACGCTAGGAAGGCAGGAAAAAGTGAATTTAGATATTACTCCAATAAAATAAATCAAAGCAGAGCGAAATAATAGGACAAGCCTGAACTCGATCCTCGAGCAGGGAAATACCGGAGACATCAAGTGCCATCGATAAGACCATCGTCGAGAGTATCGTGACATACGGAAGCAGAAGTTCAGAGGCCTGGCCAAGAGAAATGCGAAGTTCACGCCTGCTGGCGTTAGAGATGCATCTTTGGAGACGTTCAGCGGGTGTCTCAAGACTGCAGCATATAAGGAACGAACAGTCAATTCGCCAAGAATGAACGTCCAAGGCAACATCATCGACACGATCGAATACAAGGCAACTGGTGTGGTTTGGACACGTCAGTGGATAGCGATATACGGCTGGAAGCAAGTTTGGAACTGGCAGCCCCCAGAAAGAAGAAAGCGTGGAAGGCCGCCGAGATCGTGGCTCCGGGAATCCAAAATGCCAAGTGAAGCTCGTGGGTTGGAAGAGGAACGACTGTGCCGGACAGAAGGACAGTGGAGAATGGGAAGCGAGAAACGGCGTCCGCCGTGACCAAACTCTCGCAGGATATATATTAAGATTAGCACTACTTATCTAGCTGTAACTCCTAAAATTATAATAGCTGATACAATCTGTGCCAAAATTCTGAAGGACAGCTACTATTAAAGAGGTAATGTCTACAGAGTTTCAAATTGAATCATTATTTTGGCTGAAATAAAAAATTGATCGTTCGATGCCAAAAACCTATGTTATTTAGATAGATAAGTTACATCGCTGTGTGGCACATGTTAAAATTAAGATAAAACTTGAATCTTGGGGAGATATTTTTTTATTTATGTTGTACCATATGAGTATCTGCCAGCAATAAAAATTCGAAAATACAAAATGAACCGACCACCTAGTAAGCATAAGGATACTGCAATGGTAAAACTATCATCGGACTTTAATTTAAAAATATGGTGTTAGTATTATTAATTTTATTCGAAAAATATTTTTCCAGTAGAAACACAAAAGCTGCCCGCAGCAAAGATTACGCCGGCTTGGAAAGGACATTTCCTGTTGGCACTTGTATATACATATATTGTCGAAAATCTCGATAGACCTGACATCCCTTCTAAACTATTTAAAAATAATAATTACATATAAAGTCCCTCTTGGACATCTTATGACAGAATGTTATCGGAACAAAATTTTACTCCCATAAGAAAAATAGTTTTACTTTCCCAGTTAAATAAGCGCCTCTATAGTTGCCGATTTTTGCCAATAAATATGATTACCTGCTAAATAGAGATAACCGAGGGATGAAACCGTGATTGGAATTAGGTGTACAACCGTCTTTGGAATTCATGTGGAATTACTTTTGGAATTCGATAGATAATGCCCCTTCATCTATTGTCTTCTACTTAGAAATGAAAGTGGAAGTGGAAGTAGGTGTATACGATATTAGGTCGCGGTTCCACCCCTCGGAGATAACACTCTTAAAATAGCCAAAATGATTATCATACTTGTTTTGATTTCAGTAAGATTTTGAAATTTTGCTCTCACTTAATATAGTAAATATTATTTTAACTATCAAATCACCTTTAATGCATTGAGATTCGCTTTTTCCAGGCTGGAAATCTCTGTTAGATAATTAGAACTCAGATCAAGTCTCTTTAAGCGTTCTTGCATTTTGAATGAATTCTCACCGAGAGAATAAATTGCATTATTGGCTACATTTAATTCCTCTAGAAGAGGCATCCGAGCCAGAAAATTAAGACTTGTAATCAAGTTTTTCGCAGCGTGTAAGCGAATTAGTTTCTTCCCTTGTAATGTATGACTCAAGCCAATAATTTTGAGTCCATTTATATTGAGAAAAGTCTATAAGAAAATTGGCATAATATTAACAATTAGCTTTAAATATTATAATTATTGTTGAAATAAGTACCTATATACTCTCTCATTTTATTTTATTTTTAACCTAAAATAAAAAAAAAAAAGTACCTATACTTGTTTAGTGATTATAATAGATAGTTGGAGGAAAAGTGAAACTTTTTCAAGACTCAGTACGCTGTTTGCAGTTTCTGTGAATAATACAAACACACTTGTTCGATTGTTTATCATTTTTTACTATAGAAACGAATTAAAAAATTATTCAAAAAATATCATTTTTTGAATAATTTAACATCTTTAAACAAGAAGTTCTAAAGGTAGAAAGCCCAAAATCTAATCAGTTCCCCCCATTGAAAATACAAACATTTTACTACAAGAACGAACTTTTTACGACTTTTTCGGTGCCAAAATTAGGAATTCGTGCCAATTGGCTACCCTGTTAGGTGAACTCCGTTGATATACATCAACGCTAAATATTTCACTCAAAGATTTAAATCTTGCGCCTGTAAAATTTCGCAATACTAGACTTAGATTCAAAATTTAATCACATAGCCATGCCATATAGTTTGAATAGAGATGGTTGTTATAATTATAGGCACAGATTTACCTTATCTTTTTGATTAAACTCTGGTAGAAAAGTAGATTCACCCAGTGTGACCCATATACCGCTTGTAAAAGCGCGATTTGAAATAACCTCATTTTTTTCTCCGAACTGAAAAAAAATTAACAAAGTCATTGAATGGCACTGAAATCGAAAATAAAAAGAAAAAATTCTAAATTGAAATAAATGAATAAATTAAGAAACGAATTTATTTTATTTAGAACGAATCAAAGATTTTAGTAGAAATATGTTTACATTGCATATCAGAGGGCTTGGTCCCCTCAGGAATCGAGCCAAGCGCTAGCTTGCTTGTCGGGCAGTTAGCCAAACCCTTAAGACAAATCTCTCTCCGATATGCCATATATATATATACATATTTTATATATATATATATATATATATATATTTCCACGGTTCATTTATCTTATCTTATCTTATTATATTAAACGAGCAAATCTTGTATATATATATATATCCAATCGGGTTCCCGAAAACGGATCTAACGATTTGGATGAAATTCACGAGTTAGGAGGGTTTTGTGTTGTCAATTCGATCTGTCACGGTCTCATCTTCGGCTAAGTTGTTTTTGATGGGTTTTCTGTTAATTGAAATAATTATTCACAGGTGGTTGTCTCGATAAAAATGTATATTTACATTTTTATTCAATTTCCTTTTAATTATTAATTGGTTTTTTAATTTTAAATTCCACTAATAGATCATTACAAATATTATTATTAAAAGTTAGACAATTTAATTGATTATAAGGAGACAGATCCAATCGACTTGATTGGGGAATAATGGAATTGAAATAATTATCGGAAAAGAGGTTTTTTTATCTAAATAGATTTTTCCTCTTATTAAAAACAAGGACTAAAGATGAATAAGGACACTCGATCGTGGAGAAGTAATCTCCGGAATCGAAGCAAAAAATACAATGTATACATTAATTAATGTAAAATAATTGGTTTAATAAAATTTATAAAATAAAAATAAAATTGATTATAAATTGGTGGAGGAGGTGAATTGGATTAGGAGAGAATACCAATCGATTTGATTGGGGAATAATGGAATTGAAATAATTATCGGAAAAGAGGTTTTTTTATCTAATTAGATTTTTCCTCTTATTAAAAACAAGGACTGAAGATAAATAAGGACACTCGATGGTGGAGAGGCGATCTCCGGAATCGAAGCTAAAATACATGGTATACATTAATTAATGTAAAATAATTGGTTTAATAAAATTTATAAAAAAAAAAAATTGATTATAAATTGGAGATGGGAGAGGATGAATAAACCAATCGACTTGATTGGGGAATAATGGAATTGAAATAATTATCGGAAAAGAGGTTTTTTATCTAATTAGATTTTTCCTCTTATTAAAAACAAGGACTAAAAGTTAATCAAGGACACTCGATGGTGGAGAAGCAATCTCCGAAATCGAAGCTAAAATACAAGGTATACATTAATTAATGTAAAATAATTGGTTTAATAAAATTTATAAAAAAAAAAAAAAATTGATTATAAATTGAAGGAAGGTGAGAAGGGCAGAGACAAATATGGAATTGGAATAATTATCGGAAAAGAGGTTTTTTTTATTTAATTAGTTTTTTCCTCTTATTAAAAACAAGGACTAAAATGATGATCAAGGACAGTCGATGGTGGAGAAGTAATCTCCGAAGTCGAAGCTCAAAAACAATGTATGCATAAATTCATGTAAAATAATTGGTTTAATAAAATTTATAAAAATAAACAAAAATTGATTATAAATTGATTATGGATTGATTGGAGAATTCTAAAATAATTATCGGAAAAGAGGTTTTTTATTTAATTAGTTTTTCCTCTTATTAAAAACAAGGACTAAAAAGATGATCAAGGACACTCGATGGTGGAGAAGTAATCTCCGGAGTCGAAGCTAAAATACAATGTATACATTAATTCATGTAAAATAATTGGTTTAATAAAATTTATATAAAAAAAAATTGATTATAAATCGAGTTTTGAATCCAACAAACGTATTTTTTCTATATTAAAATTTGGCATTTTTAATTGATGAACTCAAAAATTGACGAGAGATGGAAATTTGATGGAATGGAAAATCGGAAAAGAGTTTTTTTATTTAATTAGTTTTTTCCTCTTAATAAAAACAAGGACTAAAATGATGTTCAAGGACAGTCGATGATGGGGAAGTAATCTCCGAAGTCGAAGCTCAAATACAATGTATACATTAATTCATGTAAAATAATTGGTTCAATAAAATTAAATTAAAAAAAAAGAACTCAAAAATTGTTATTTAATTAAAAAAAATTATTACATGGTATTTATTTATATACCTATACATATATACACATAATCTGTGGGTCACTAGAAGTCTTGAAATGCAAAAACTGAGTGAGGGGGCGGGGGCGAGGGGTGGAGGTGATGGTGATGGGGGAGATGTGGGGATGTAGAGGTGGAGGGGTACAGGGGTGAGGGAAGTGGTTTCGGGGGTGGGGCGGAATTGTGGATGGGTGGGGTGGAGGGGTGGAGGAGATGGGGTGAAGTGGTGGGGGTCCGGGGGCAGGGAGGGGGTCGGGGATTAAAATATAGCTTTTAACTGAAGCAAAAAGTTACCAAGCATCGCTCGGTGGCCAGGTACTAGTAATAAAAATATTAATAATCAATTTAACCTTTTGATACTGCTCCTCCCATGTTTTCGGATCCAGATTCCAGACCATCAGTGATACATTCTTATTGGATTGCTTTCTTTGCACTCTTTCCTTGCCCAGAACTTCCTCTTGAGCATCAAAGATGCCCACTTCTGGCAAAGGCGCTCTCTGAAACCAGGCATTCATTGGACGTCCATTGAATCGTAAAATTGATAACATCCACCTTTCAACAATAGCAGCAGTACAGCGATCATCATTGATATCGAGCCCAGGATTATATCGGATATCCAATTCACTCAATTCTTCTGTAGAAGACTTAAGGGCAATAATTAAATCATTAATTCGGTAAATGAGATTCCAAGAAATATCCAGCTTTTTCAGATATGGCATTTTCTGTTAAAAATTACAATTATATTAATTTAAACTCGTCACAAAAACTTTGCGATAGCTGTGGCTAGATTTTATACATAAGGAGCTAAAATTTAATGAAATTAAACAAAATAAAGGATTTAAAAATCAAATATTAAATAATTTATCAACTAAAAATATAACAATATATTTTATATATACAATAAAAATATATAGTATAGTCTCAGGTAGTATATAGATAAGTATAAAACATTATAGCATATTATAGGCTTACTAGTTTCAAAAATGGCGGTTAATCAAGTTTTCAGTCATTTACATCTCAGTAATCGATAATTTTATTAAATTAGGGTTTTATTCATTAGTGTTAAAGCTTTTATTGTGAACAAAATAATATGTGATTTTCAAAAATCAGTTGACTAACAACAGAATTATGTTGGAAAGTCAATTACACTTTTCTACCATTTTTCATCTCATCTACTTAAGAATGACTAACCATAATAATGAAAATAAAAATCCCTTCATAATTCGGTTGTTTGTCAACCGATTTTCAAAACAAGATTTCATTTTGTTCAGAATAAAAAGATTAACCTTTAAATAAATGAGATATAATTTGATAAAAGTAATTATTACCGGGATATAAAGAATTGAAAAATTGACATGACCACAATTTAAAAACTTCTAACTAACTAATTATGAAATAATTTATAAAAAATTATAAAATAAAAATAAAAGTATAATATTTAATGGTATTTAAAATAAGAATAAAAATATCATTTATTTGAATCAAAATTTCAGAACTTACCATTTTCTTAGTCCATTTTGTAATATTATTGAAACTTAAATTAAGACTTTTTAAAGAAGTTAATTGAAATAAAGGTTTAACATAGATAAGATGATTATGTGAGAGGTCTAATTTTGTCAATCTTGTCATTCTTGATAATTCATCTAAAAAAAAAAAAAAAAAAAATTGAATAACACCTCTTTACGACTCCGTTTTACGTAAACTTTAATGATTTAGTAATTTTTCTTTTGTTTTTGTTAGCGAACGGCTTGAAATAGAATGTGGAAACTTTTGTCACATAGGTGGACTTAAAAAAAAATACAAACACCAAATTTCAGCTCTTTAATTAAATTGATAGCCCTTTATATATGACTACTCGATTTTTTCGATTTCTCTGCACTTTTTTAAGAGAAAATTCTGAAACAAAAACCCTACAATCTAATAATTTCCTCATTTTTAGAAAAATAAATATTTTGACATCAAGCGAACTTTCTAGGACTTTTGTTCTTACGCTATCATGGATATTGTAATCTAGACACATTATTGAAAAATTATGCTTGAAAATGATTTTTCTCCACGTTTCAGACATTTCTAAACACGATAAAAAAAAAAACTAATTCAAGTCAATTTCGGTAATATACAGATTCAAAAAATAATATTATTACTAAATATTTACTTGGGGACCCGATTCAAGCGAATTCATTCATATTTTATAATTTTTATTGGTTACTTATTATTATTCAGAAATGTCCGAAACGTTTTCGAACTTTGATTTTTTTATCTATCTATTTATATTTTTATATGCCTGGATTAGGATCAGATACCGTTCATAAAAAACATAATAAATTAAAAATCAAGAGAAAATTGAAAGAAGAACAAATTGAATATAATTTAAGATGTAAAATATTTAGATAACATTAAAAAAGATATAAAAAACTTATAACGATAATATTATTACTAAAAAATTATAGTTTAAAAAAAACACGAATTTTATTCTTCAGTATCGTAGATTTCAAAAAAAAACGATATGAATTTTGAATAAATTGGTTTTATTAAGTAGAATTTAAAATACAACAGGTTATACTTGGAGATTGGAGGTCTCAAGTCGAATGTGATCAAAACGAGCTTAAGACAAGCCTTAATGTTCCCACTGGACATCCGTCTTTATATACTAGATAAATGCTGAGTCTGTAACTCTCTCAGCGTGGGAATAGATAACACAATATCCTGACGTGACTCCTCCTTCCTCCGGGGAGAAATTTCATTATGTTTATATGAAATTTCTTCACAATTTAAAATATCGAGTTTACATTGTTATTTGGATTACAATCATTTGAATTCATATTATTTATATTACAATCATTTGAACAATCATTATTTATATCATTACAATCCATATTATTTCTTAATTTATTACATTTAATTATATCAACAAATTTTATTTTATATTTATTTAATACGTACAATATAATTAACAATATTATTATGATTATGATTATTACTATTATATATTGATTTTGATGGCTAGGCCATAAATTCAAGTCTACTTCGTCTATTTGCTTTATTTTCAAATCATTAAAATTAATCACTGACACTTCACTTTTATTGTCTATTAATTCTGGCTTTATAATTATTTTAGGCACAGGTAAATCACTAAATTTCTGAATTTTTTCATAGGTAATTATTTTGTTACTATTTATTGTACAATCATTATTTTTCACTAGATACACGCCATTATACAAATATTTTGATAAGTTTTTACATTCTAGTAAGGTTGTTTCATTATTTCTTATAAAGATGATTATATTATTTGTATCAGGAATTATACTTATTCCAGGGTAAAATTTTAATTTATATAATCTACAATATTCAATCTTATTTTCTTTGATAAGTCTGTAAATGCATGGACTTATTTTAAAGTTTGATATTTTGCAATAATAAATTTCATTAGAGAATAAACAATTTCTGGCGGTACTTAATTCGTTATTTATTTTTAATAGGTCCTGTTTTGTTTCGTTAATTATGTAATTTTGTTTATTATAAAATATTGGTAAAGGAATGAATTGAATCACTGATGCGTTCGTATTTATATATTCGGGTATTTTTAAAATTACGTCTACGAGTTCATTCTCAATTTTACAAATGGGTTTCACGAACTGTGTGGCTTCCCAAAAATTTTCGAATTTTATTTTGATTTTATAATTATTTTATAATTATCAATTAGGTTTTTTCAAATCTCTATTAAATTCATCCTTGGTATCCCAAAAATCTTTTCATTTATACCTATAAAATATAACTGTTTATCAATCTATTTCCTTAAATTGTTTGTGTTAATTATTTATTATATGTTTTAAATTGCTATATTGCTAACTAATTAAATTATTCATACTTGATTAACCCATAGTAGCTATCATTAAATATATTCTTACGCTTTGCATCTCTCGTTTCGATTATCCTTGACTTAAATCTTAGATTTCATTACCTCATCGCGTTATCAACTGGGTCAGTAATATTATTTGTTCTCTCTCTCTGAAATAAACGTGGTCTTTTAATCTATCGACTTGAAGTTATTTTATTATTTCTAATAATTATTTCTAAATTTTTTTTTATATTAATTGACTTCCTCTAGCTAAAATAGATTCTAAATCATTATTTAATATTTTATCGATTTTCTTTTATATGTATTTCGTGTTCGGGTGCTATCCTGCTTAAGGCATCCGCCACTACATTTGATTTTCCCTTTATATATTTTATATCGTAATCGTAATTTTGTAACTTAATTCTCCAACGCATTAATCTTGAATTTGCATCTTTTAAATTAAATAACCACTCAAGGGGTTTGTGATCTGTATAAATTATAAATTTTCTTCCATATAGATAATTATGATGATAATAGCAACTCCAAAGTACCGAAAGTAGCTCGCGTTCGGTAGTAGTATAGTTTTGTTCTGCTTTTGTTAGAGTTCTCGAAATATAAGATATGGGTCTTTGGTTTTGGCTTAACACTGCTCCTAATGCAAAATTTGATGCGTCTGTGGTTAATTCTAATGGCTTATTTAAATCTGGGTAAATTAATATCGGGGGATTGCTAATTAATTTTTTGCATTCCTCAAAAGCTTTTATGTATTCTTTATTTTTGATATCTATAACTGCTCCCTTTTTCAAATAGTTGTTCAATGGTTTCGTTATTTGCGAAAACCCAGGTATGAACTTGCGGTAAAAACCAATCGCGCCCGTGAATTGTTTAATTTCTGTTCGCGTTTTAGGGATAGGGTAATTGTTTATTATTTCTACCTTTTTAGCTAGGGGTTTAATTCCTTCGTCTGTTACTAAGTGTCCTAAAAATTCTATTTCCTTTTTCACAAAATCACATTTTGTATCTGATATTTTTAAATTATATTTTTCTAATGCCTTAAAAACCTTTTCAATATTATGTATATGTTCTTCTAAAGTTTGACCCATAATAATAATATCATCTAGATATACCAAACAAATATTTTCATCAATTAATTCTTCCAAAATATTATTCATTAGTCTTTGAAATGTCGCGGGGGCATTTTTTCAATCCGAAGGGCATTCTAAGGAATTCGTAATGCCCGTTTTCTATAGTAAATGCTGTTTTTTCTATCGACTCTTCGTCCATTTGCACCTGGTGATAACCTGATGTGAGGTCAAGGGTTGTAAAATATTTCTGATTTACGAATTTTGTTAACATATCGTTTATATTAGGTATTGGGTATTTATCTTCAATAGTACATTCATTTATTTTCCTCAAATCTAATACTATTCTAACTTTTCCATTTTTCTTTGGTACAACCCAAATTGGGGAATTATATGGACTCGTACTGGCTCTAATAATATTATTTTTTAACATTTCTTTTATTTGTCTTTTTACTTCTCCTTGATAAATTATGGGGTATTTATAATTTTTTGTATAAGTTGGGTTCTCGTGGGTAGTTCTAATTTTATGTTTAATTGCGTGTGTGTGCGTTAGTGGGGTGTCCTCTGAATATATTAAATGACTGTATCTATTTAACAAATTATTTACTAGTTTATTAATTTCCATTGTACAATATTTTTCATTCATATTTATTTCGCATTTTAAATTCGGTCCCAAACTGTTTATTGTTTGGTCGTCCATTGACACCTTACCCTCTGAATTTTTTCCATCTTTTACCCTATGTGAATACTGACATAAATTAACTCTCTCTGGGGTATTTTTAATTTCTTTCCTAATTTTAATTTTTACTCTTTTGTGTGTGGGTTGATGAATTAGTTTTTCATCCCTTAACATCTGATCTTTTGTTTTCGTTAACTGGCTAACATTCTTTTCCTTACCTACGTATTTTTTATTAATTATTCTATTATTTATCTCAGGTTTATTGACCTTATTTTCAATATTAATCTTACTCTTTAATTTTTCCCATGGTTTGTTATCTTTATTTTCGCTATCCTCGCCTCTATCTAAGGGTTCATATTTCTTTTTAACATCTGTGGGCTCTGTTACAATATCGTCTACTATTTCCTCTTTGTCTAGGCTACTAAGTGAATCACTGCTCGTATCATCACTTTTGTGGGAAAATTTCTTATCTAACTCGTTAATATGATATTTGACTTTATATTTCTTATTCTCGTATGTAATTTCGTCATCCTTAAAATTCCACGCAAATTCTAATTTTTTGATTGCGTCTAACCCTATTAAAATATCGAAGTCCTTATGAAAATCAATTATTAATGTTTTTATATATTCCTTTCCTAAAAATTTTACATATGTGTATTCTGTTATTTTCCTGGACCCATTAATAGATTTTATAAAATTATCCTCTTTAAACTTTGTATATAAATTAGCTATCTCTGGTTTTATTAAGTTTACAGTAGATCCTGTATCTATTAAAACTTTTAAATTCATCCACTCTAAATATGGTAACGATGATTTTTCATTTATACTGTCCCTATATTCGAAATTATTATAATTAATTTGGGGTGTTATGTGAGTTCGTTCTCTCGGGGGCCTCTTCCTAAAAAATGATTTTCTCTTCTTTCCTGACCTGATTGATTCTGAATTGTCTGTGTGGACATTGGGGTTTGATTAAAATATTGTGGACGTGGGGGCCTGTAATTATTATGATTTCTATAATTATTAGAGTTTTGATAACCATTTTGATACTTTTGAAAATGGGGTCTGGGTTGAAAATTCTGTCTAGGTTGAAAATTCCTAGGTTGAAAATTTCTGTAATTTGTATTATTATAATTATTATTATTTATTTTTGGTTTGCCCTCAACTGTTAGTGCATTCGTTCTATTGAGAATGTACTCATAAACCTCGTATACTGAACCTAGATTTTGTGCTAAAACCTGGCTTGCTGTGGGTTCCTTTAATGTTTTTATAAAAATTTGTGTGGCATCTTTAGAAAATTCTTTAATTAATTCGGTTTTAATATCTGTTTCAATATTTCTAGCGTTTATTCGGGAATTATACTGGGTCATTAATTTGTTTATTTCTACATAATTTTTCTCAATACCTAGATTTTTATTCGTTAGGGAAAATAATTCTACTTTAATTGTATTTTCATTCTTTGGCGATTTGAATAAGTTTCTTAATAAGATTACTAATTCATCCCAATTTCTGACATGATGGCCTAATATTTTATGTCTAGCTTCTCCTATTATTTGATTCTTGATATGTAATAAAATTAAATTTTGTTGATCAATAGGGACTTCACTAAAATTTCTTACTATCGCCTCAGTATTTTCAATAAATTCCTCCAATAATTCAGGGGAACCGTTATATTTAGGAATCAATTTTAAAAGTTCGGAATGGGATAATGTAGCCATTGTTTATTCTTTTTTTATAATTATTTATTATTTATTTATTTAACAATTATTTATTCACTTTTTCATGCATTAACTTTATTTATTTCTATTTAACATTTATTTGTATTATTATTTAACTTTCACAATTATTTTATTATTTTATTTATTTATTTAGTTTTTAACGTTCAATTTATGGGCCGTGTAACAGTACGGTTGACCGGAAAGGATGTCTGTTCGTTTCTAACCTTTGTGTTGTATTCTCCGCTGACGATGCTGACTGCGCCCTTTGGAAGTTTCGGCTGTATCTTCCTCAGTACGTGATGTCCCAAAGCTCGAAGTCCACTCCTCGTTAAGGCTGGTGGCTTCCTATCGCTCCAACTTGGTTGGCGGTTGGCTGACGGTTGTCAACGGGTTGTCGTGGCAAGGCGATGATAGGTTTTTCGCTAGTAAACAGCTTAAGAGCTGACCGTCCGTCGGCACTGCGACACGGACGTCGGGCGATTCCCAAAGTGCGGCTTTCGAAATTTTAGGTTTTGGCCTACCGGAAATCCGGGGTCTTGGGTTTGTCCGGCCGACTGCCGCCAATTTTATTCTTCAGTATCGTAGATTTCAAAAAAAAACGATATGAATTTTTGAATAAATTGGTTTTATTAAGTAGAATTTAAAATACAACAGGTTATACTTGGAATTGGAGGTCTCAAGTCGAATGTGATCAAAACGAGCTTAAGACAAGCCTTGATGTTCCCACTGGACATCTGTCTTTATATACTAGATAAATGCTGAGTCCGTAACTTTCTCAGCGTGGAATAGATAACACAATATTATCCTGACGTGACTCACGC